>VXBI01008878.1:10696-25846 GCA_013397375.1 Toxostoma redivivum
ACGGTCGAGGCCGCCGCCCGGAGCCGCGGGCGGGGCCGGGGCGGGCCCTGAGGGGAGACGGCCCCGAACCGGCCGGGTGAGGTCGAGGCGACGCGGCTGTGGGTGTCTGACCTCTGGCTGAGGCTACCGGGGTGGGTTATTTGCCCCCGGAGGTTTGGGGGTGTTACTGGTATTATTGCTTACTGCTGTTCCGTTTGTCTTTATATACGTATATAGAGTATAGTATATATACAAAGAGTATAATGTAGGTATATGGAGAATATATATAGTATATACAGTAAAAGATATGAGATTATTTTATAGGTTATATAGAATACATATATAGTGTATAGGGTGTAATGGACAGTCTTACACTGTACACTTACAGGCGTTAGCAGAGTGTAAAACATTTTGAGTCTATGTTTAAATAGGAGCAGTAATGGCAGAGAACTGGTCACTGACACCTTCTGGCCAGGGGGGCAGAGGGTCCAGCTGGCTGCCAGAGCCCGGTGCTGCCAGTGCTCTGACCGAACCGCGGTCATTAATAATGCAAATCTGAGGAAATGGACGTTGAGGGAGCAGTGCTTTCCGCTGAGCAGCGATCTGCCAGGCCATTCCCCAGACCCATTTTCTGTCACTAGAGTAACCAGTGCTGGCGGAGGCGGTGGTGCACGGGGCACTCAGTGTGTGTGGGCAGCCGGCCGGTCCCTCCCCGTCGGGACCGGCTGCTGGTACCACTGGTGTGCCCTACACTGCTGGGAGTCACAGCTGGGCAGTTTCCTGGCTCCAGTTTGCTGTGTCCAGTTCTGGGCTTCACGGCAGAAGGAGAAGAATCTGCTGGGCAGGATGCAGGGCAGGCCACAGAGATGATTTGGGTTTGCAGAGGCTGCGGGAGCTGCTCAGGCTGGAGAAGGGAAGGTGAGAGGCGATGCCATGAATCCATACAAACATCTCCAGGGCTGCCAGAGGATGGGCCGGGCTCTGCTCAGCGCTGCCAGTGGCAGCAGCAGCAGCAATGGCCATCAGAGAAAGGCCAGGCAGCTGCAGGCCAGCAGGAGGAAGAACTTGTGTCCATGGAGGGGCAGAGCCCTGGAGCAGCTGCCCAGGGAGGGCCTGGAGTGTCCCTGGAGTGTGGAGCCATGGCAGCCCAGCTGGACACGTTCCTGTGCCACTGCTGCAGGGGAGCCTGCCTGGGCAGGGATGGACCACAGCATCTCCAGAGCTCCCTTCCAACCCTATAATTCAGAGATTCTGTGGTTCTCTGTGTGGTGAGAGTAATGCTGTTCTCAGTTCTGAGGAGCAGGGTTCTATGGGTGGGCGAATGAAAGGAAATCCTCAGAGGCTGAAGGTGATTTGGGGTGGAGCTGTGAGGGTGGCAATGTCATCACACTGCTGCTGGAGTTCTGTCCTTCTGAAGAGTCTGTGTTTAACTAACAGAATGGCACTCTTCAAACGAGACAATTTGCCGTGCTGTGTCCTGTAAGCTTGTCCTTATTTGTCTGAAAACTTCTGCAGCTTTTGTCTTCACGCCGTGATTCAGCTCCTAAACTTGCTGTGGCAGCAGCCACCTCAGCTTTTGGTTTGGACAATCGGTTGCTCTGCTCAGCAGGAGTAATTTTTTGTTTTATTTAAAGTTTTATTTTAAGTTTTTCTCACAGTGTTTGTTCAGTTACTGAACTTCTCAATTAGGCTGATTGCTGATGAGCTCTGTGGGCAGCTGCTCCCTTAAACTTTTTGTCTGCAGGGCCTCAGGCCAGTGTGTGATGTTGGGGCATTGGGGGTTGCTGAGGAGGGAAAAAGCTGGTAATTAATTCCTTCAGTAGCCTTGATGCCTTTTCCATGGTCTTAGAATTAAGAGTTACATATAAGGGTAAGGAATAAAAGGGGTTTTATTTTGATATTTAATGAGGATTTTTATGATGTAGCAATTTGTCATGGTGGAATGTGCCAAAATGCACAATAGATGGTGTATACAATTTTATAGATTTTGTTTATTAATATATTTGACAAAGATGTTTCAATGAGATGTTTAAATGAATGGTGTGATTCTTTTTTATTTTAAAGTATTTTTTCCTAGATGGGTCTAATCTTAGTTTACAGGATGTGTTTTAGAGGGGGTCTTGGTTTCTCAAGATAGTGTAAGGTTTTCTGGCTCCAAACTGTGAGGCTTTTAGGATGCTTGGTCTTTTGGCTCAATAGAATACCAGGATTATATTAAGATATTAGGCTTAAAGTATTTATGTTAAGGGCACTGAGAATTTATAAAGGATATATAAAAAAAAAAGTCAAAAGTCAAGATGGCATCACCCTTAGTGTGGGAGAAGGGGCACACTGTACTCATCAGCATTTCACAGTGAATTTAGTGCTTAGTGGTTATGTTTAAATTGGAGGTTTTGTTCTGCTTGTGATAGTTGCTGGGGTGGTAAGGTGGAGAAAAACATTTCAATCCTCTTACAGTCCTTAGTGCAACTTTCTGCTGGGGCTAAATATAATTATTAAACTCGGTGATGGAGCTGAAACAAGGTAACTGAGCAGCGAGCAAAAAGACTGCAGTTGTGGTGGTCAGAATTGAGGTGGTTCCTTAATTAATAATTAATAATCCGTTCTGTTTTGCAAGTTATCACCACTGAAAGCTTCTAGCTACCTCCATTTACAGAGTGTATCTGGGGAAAAAACCCCACTTGGAAAAAAAATCCGTGCTGCAAGTTGGCCACTCAGTACCCCAGCAGCCTTGCGTTATCTTTCTCCTTTAAATAAGAGTCTGTTGAGAAATCCCCAGTGGAATGTTGGTTCTGAACTCTGGAATATGTTAGGAGGGATAAGTAATTTATGGAGGACATAAAAGAGGTGTTGAGGGCTGTGAAGTGTTTTTAACTTGCGGGCAGTGCAGCCACCGGGATCTCAGGGTTTGTGCTCCACAGTTAATAGTTAACAGTTTTGATGTGGTAGGACTACTGCCTCTGCTTCCTCGGTGTGGGGAGTGTGTCAGGCCATTTGTTGGAGGTCTAAGATCAGCCTGTTTAGGGACACAGCAAAGGTTTGTCTGGAGAAGTGACGTGTCCACTGTGTGCTTTTTTGTAGTACCTTTTTTGCTTTGATTATTATATTTCCCTTTTTGAGATGGCCTGCTATTTTATCTTCAAGTCTCCTCCTACATAAATATTTAATCTATCTTTATCTGAAAGCATATAGTCTTTAAGAGACAGTGATTTAAATATAATTTAAAAGGGAAAAAAAATCTATAAAATGGAGCTGGTGAGAGCCTTAAGTTGTATGTCTCCTTGCACTATTAGGGACTTACTGCCTCAGATAAAGTTATAAGCGTTAAGTTTATTTTTAAAAAATACTAACCTGTGAACCAGTTTAGACAGTGTCTAGTGACTGCATTCAGAGCTCTAAAAAACACATTCAGAAAACAGCTGTGACTACCTAAGAAACTTATACAGTGGTGATGCTCCTGGTTTCTGATATAGTGTAAATCTTTTGTTACAAGTGTAAGTTTTAAAAGAATATGCTCAGAACAAATGCATTTTGCTGAAGCACGTGGCTCCTCCAGACCCTTCACTGGGGGAAGCAAGCAGCCATTTAATAAAAATGTGTCATCAGAGCTTTTTCATAGCTTCTAATCCATCAATGTAAACACTGAAGAAAATAGAACTTGTTCCTCTTGCTGGAAGAGGATTTGAAACAGGAGAAAATAGAAAGCTCTTAAAATTCTTTGGTGATGCAGGAACACAGAGTCAGGACAGAGAGGTGCAAGGGGGAACAAGGGGTTACTGCTGGTCTGCTCTGTTTTGGGGGTTTTGATTTTGTTGTGGGTTTCAGGTTTTTGCCTGTAGGCCTGTTGTAGAAAAGATGAAAACGTATAAAAAATTTGAGAAAAGAGTAATGAGATTAGGAATCACATATGCTAGTTTTTCAAGGTTAGGTTAGTTATTCAAAATACTTCACCAAGTCAGATAACCATTTTATTTAAAAAGTAGATCTAACTTAACAAAGCAGCATTGCTGGGTTGGTAGACTGAGGTATGATAGTTTTCTGAGCTCTCTGTAGAAGTGAGTTAATTCTGTATTAAATAAATGTAAATATTGGCATATGATTTCAGTTCTTTTCATTGAGTTCTTCCTTTTTTTGGAGAGTTTAGTGGGCCAGCACTTACAGCATCAATGCACCCTTCTAATTAGCATTATAGTCTAATAATAGTGTTGTAGTCTAAGCCCTTATGCTTAAATCACAATTTGTTGTTGTGTCTCTCAAGAGTGCAACACAATTAATATTCTCTAGACCTTTCTAATTAAAGACAAAGGTAGACGAAGTAATTGCTTGCTTTTCCTCTATTTTTTTTTAAATAGGGATGGTTTTTGGTTCTTTGTAGCGTCAGTTGTTATTGATATCTGTGATACGGGGTGAGGTTGTATAATAAATACCTACAGAGAACACAAATCAGCATTACACATCTTTTGATGGCCCGTTTTCTTGTAACCCTTCAATATTTCTTGTTTATGTGGTCTATCTGGCTATTGACTGTCCACAGATACGTGCTTTAGGGACGGGATCTGCACTTTGATGTCCCTCAGTGAATCACCAAAAGCTGTTAATCGTGTAAGGTTCTTAATTGGCATAACTTCCAGTTCATGTTGTTACATCCCCCCTTGCCGGGAGGTCGTGATTGTTTCAGGGAAAAGCTGTGCTCAGATGGGTGAGGAGAAGGGGCACTGAGTCTGTGCTTGCTGCTCTTTGAGCTCTCTAGACTTGTATTAGAGAGCAGCCTGGCAACCTTGGCTGTCACTAACCAGTGGCCATGGACATCAAAACAGTGATATTTTCATTTTTGGCCTGCACTGCTGCCTGTTTGCTTCACCTTTCTTATACTTTTGCAAGCCTCTGTTTGTACTGCACGTTGCCTTAAAGTCCCGTGCATATGGTAAATTATTGCATCACACGTGGTGAACAGTTACATATTAATACAGGTTAAAGCTCCTGATCTGGGCTGTTCAGTGAGGGGAAACCTTAGAGTTTATGGGGGCAAGTAAGGCACAGAATCTAGATCTGTGGCTGCAGGGTGGTCTGAGAGGATTTAAGTGTTTGGGCTCTGAGATTTTAGGAGAATGACTGGATGTTGCTAGGTGGTCAGAACACCAGCTGGGTTGGGGTAGGGTGTGCAGTCAGCCAGTGCAGAGGCTGAATGCACAGATAAAAGCAGAAGGAAAACTAGACAGCTCTCTCCAGGTGTAGTTCACAGACTAAATGGATCTCAGTCCCTCCAGTTTGCTCAAAGGAACTGTAAATATTGATTTTTGATAGGCAGTTCCACTGTATGGCTGTTCAGCCATTAAAAAAGACGTGCAGTTGGAAAGCAATTCTGAGTGACCAAAAAGGCATAAAATTGAGTGGCTGGAAAGGTTCATTAAACAAATAAACCAGGGTGTTTTGCAGTGGGGAATGTGATTGATCAATAAATAGCTTTCTGATGAGCTGGTAAGTCTATAATAAGAGTTTTATGTTCTTGGGGTCTCAGAAGTATAGTTGTTTATGTATTTTGAGTAGAACAGAAATGATGACCTGAATTACCACGTTGGATTTTAAATTTTTATAATTATTTACACGGTCCAGCTGTGTTGAAAGGTAATAATGACCTGTTTTGTTTTTTGCCTGTGAACTGTGTGGTGTAAAATGTTTATGGGGTCAGACTAGAAGATCCTAATATTCCTTCTGGTTTTAAACTTGTTGACATTGTAATGCCATAACAGATGCTTTCAGATGCATTTTTTTTGTATTGATAAGTAGCCTAAATTTTGCAATTTGAAGTGAATTTGGAGGTGTGTTGTTCATAGTGCAGAGTACACTGAGCATATCCAGAATACTTAGAGGCTGCAGCCCTGTTTGTGCTTAGGGTTTGTTTACAAGAGGAAGAACAAAGTATTAATAAAAAAAAACAACCTCATATGAGCTGCTGTCTAATAGGAACCCTCGGGCTTTGTAAACAAAAAATGCTTTGAATTAAATGCTGTGTTTTTCTCTGCAGGTTTAAAGAGGCTAAAGCTTCACTCGAACTGTGACTAGAATGGACAGTTACTTTAAAGCTGCAGTCTGTGACTTGGACAAGCTGCTTGATGAATTTGAGCAGAATACAGGTTGGTTTCTGCACTGCCTTTTTCGTGGAAGTACATGGTCAAATGACTGTTACCATGGTGTTTGAAAGTAGCATCTGCTAAGTAAAAGCTTGTATTGATGAATAGATGGGGTTGAGAGGGAATACACTGTGGAAGAGAGGAGTCTTATAAACTTTGCTTTTGATCTCTTCTTGCTTAAAATAGATGAATGTGAGTGCTTCAGAACACCTCAAAATCCATATGACTCAAAGCTCTCTTCAGTCCTGGATTGCTTGGAGCATGCACACCCCACACCAGGGCAGCCAGAGGATCCTGCCAGATGTCCTGCCCCAGAGCAGAGCTCTCTCTGTGCCCCTGCAGGCACAGGCAGCGTGCTCAGTTACTCACCACCCAAAGACAAGGGTGTTGCTGGACCTGACCTTTTGTCCACTGTGGACAGTGGTTCCCTCAGTGAAACCCAGGCTTTGAAGCTGGGGAGGTGTAGCATACCTGTGTGTGATCTTGTCAGTGACACAGGGAATTTAATCCACTCAGTGGCCGCTGCTGAAGGGACTCAGAAGCTGCAGCCAGATGACCTCCAGTGCAGCCAAGGGCCCCCTGGCTGTGGTGTGTCCTGTGTCCCTGTTCCTGCTTGTGTGACATCACCTGGCTGCACTGGGGCTGCCAGCACCAACCACAGTGATGGGGACTCAGTGTTACAAGGTTCAGGGCATCTTACAACAGAGCAAAGTAATAATTTAGCTTTAAAATCAGAGAGCTGTGGTGCAGGAACAGTCCTGGACCTGCATGATGATGAACACAGGACAGAACCTGTGAAGTGCAATGAAGTACTCGACCACCCTGGACAAACTGCTGCCCTGGATGCTGAATGTGCCACTGTAGCATCACAGAGTTTGAATGCACACAGTCCCAAAGATGAGAAAGCCTGTGAAAAACTGCCTTTTGAACCACAAGACGACAGTGCATGCTCTGCAGCAAGCACAGAAGTGTGTGGAGGAAATGCCATAGGAAAGGTAGACCCAGACAACGGGAGTAATGCTGATTCCATGCCTTCAGAACTGCCAAAGAGACATCTCTTGCACAACAGCAATGCAACATCACCTGGAAATTGTGTCTTACCAGGCTCCTTGTGTCAGATAGGAAGTGAAGTAGAATTGGAAAAGAAGGGCACAGAAGAGAATGTAGATAGTGAAGAACTTAATAGCAGTGAGATAGTAAGCAGTGTTTCCAGTTCGTGTATGTCAGCTGAGGATGTCCAGACATCTCTCTCTTGTCTTTCCCTTCCTGTGTCCATGTGTGGTTCATTAGTAACAGAAGAAAAGGTTAATCCTCTACCTCAGAATGCAGTGGCGGTTGTTATTAGTGATACTGTAACTGTTCATGCTGGAGAGTCTAAAACCCATCTTCCTGGCAAGGAGTCCTGTGGAAATATTAGCTGGCACGAGCAGGAAGACTTAGCTGCAATCAGTGAAAGTATTGCAGAAAAAAGTGGGGATGGAGAGAAGTGCAGTACTGAGAATGTAACTGATGATGGTGATTCTCAGCAAATCAGAGCTTTGGCTTCTGCTTTTTCAGACATTGGAGCTGAGCCATATGGTGTTGGTGTAGACACTTTTTATGATGTTTGTTTTTATGATGAGAGCATGAGCTCTGTTATGGGTGACTTTACTGCTGAGGAGAATGTTATTAAAAGTGATATTTTAGTAAGCGATGCTGAGCTTGATGATTTCTTGTATGGACAAAGTCTGCAGTCCAGTGTGTTGAAGTCATCAGACAGTGGTGGTAACTTGATGGAAGCTGGTGCAGATGGTGGGGAATTAAGGGATCTGGGCAACCTGGATTTCACAGAGGTCAATGAAGAACTTATGCAAACAAAACTGGAGGAGATAACGAGCATTAACAGTAACCTCAAAGCATCTGTTCCTGACAATGAAGTGGAAGCTGCAGCAGAAGTCAGCACGTCTCACATTCAGGGCGTGACTGAGAGTGGCAGTGGAGCTCTGGCTTCTGATGTTTGTGTTAAAGGTGCAAGACCAAAGCAGTTGCTTGACCTTTCCCAAGGAGCTGCTGGTCAGAAACAACTGAATAGAGTAAATGAACCTGAAAGAGAAAACCAGGAATCTGGTTCTGTTACTGCAGAAGCTCCCCTCTCAGGCACCAGTGTAAACGTTGGTAATAATTCTGGCTCTGGGGCAAGCAGCTCTGAAGCTGGAGGAAATCAAACGTCAGAAAACGCTGAATCACGTAAAACTCCTCCAGCTCTGTCGTGGAAACAGCCCCTGTGGGTGCCAGACTCAGAGGCACCCAACTGCATGAACTGCCAGGCCAAGTTCACCTTCACAAAGAGGCGACACCACTGCCGAGCCTGTGGCAAGGTGAGTTACTGCAGAGGGTCCTGTGCTGCCGACAGGAAATGGGGATTCTGATTTGGGCAGAACCAACATAGAGAAGGGAAGGAATATTGACAGAAGTTTTCCAGGCTCAAAGTACTTTATTTAATAGGGACCAGTTTTTATTTTCCCTCCTTAAGAACCTAAAGACTGTTGGGAAAGACTGATGTTAATTAAGAAACGTGTAACCTTTTTTGTGAAGATTGTGATTAAAGGGAAGTACTTAAGTGTGTTCTTCCCTGGCATTACTGGCTAGGCTGATGTGTTTTGCATAGGGTAGGGGAGATGAGATGATGGACTACATCCTAATCATATTGAATCAGCCTATTATTGAGCTTTCAGCTTAAGTATTCGTGTTTTTAAAAACTGAGGTGGTGATGATGAGAATCCAGTGGATTTACTAGTGATTATAACTGTAGAGCCCCACCCATGAACCTGAAAGGATTGAGTTCTTTCAGGAGCAGTACCAATTTTGCAGCAGTACCAATGCAAAAGGATTTGTAGTCTAAATCTCTCTTCCAGTGTGTTTAGATGTACCATTTTCTAAGGAACTCCTCTCAGGGGAAAAGTATGTGATTCACCAGCAAAATGAGTAATTGCAGAACTTTTTTTCAGCCTGAGGTCTTCCACAGAGAGTAAGTGAAGCCAAAGCTGATACTCAGTTCAGAATTCCCTTGTGATCTACTGTGGCTTGTGGTAGTGCACAAATGGAAATGCTAGCAATGCCAGGGACCTCACTATTCAGTGTTGCTCTGTAAGCTTTAAGGATGAGGAGACAGAGCAAAGACTAGTGTAACTACTAAATTTTTGCATCCCCAGTGTTAAGCACCACCTGGAAAGGCATGGTAGCTTTTCTTTCCCCCCCCCTCTTCTAGCACTGTGTATTCAAATCATGATGCTCATTTACTCAGCTGTAGCCAGTGTGAACTGAAATGTAGGTGTGGGGTGTCCAGGAAATGAAGAACTCCTTGTGCCAACCTGGAAGAACTTACTGGCAGAATATGCTGGTGAGATTTTGTGATGTTTTTAAACGCAGTCCTTCAGAGTGGATTCCATTTCAGTCAAGATTGACTGACTTCAAGTTCCTGTTTTACATCTACTGTGAGGTTCTTGAGCCTTGTCTGGAGATGGGGAGAGGAGTCCCTTCACTGCACAGTTCTGGTGACAGCTGACATAATTAAGTACTTCCCTTAATCACAATTTTCACAAAAAAGTTTGTACGTTTCTTAATTAACATCAGTGTGTCAGCTGAGGGGCTCTTGGCAGAACAGCAGTGTAACTAGTGGGAGCATCACAAAGTCTCTTTGTGAGGAGAGTGAGTGAAGGCAGCATGGGTTGTCTAAACCTTACAGATAAGGGAGTGCTGTGCAATTAGAGCTTTTCTGAATGTCCAGCCTAACTTTCTGCCTTATAAGACATTTTGTCTTTTTAATAGCAACTTTTTTTTGTCTTTAAAAAATCTCAAATAAGACACTCCTTGTGAAGCTGTTGTTTGCTGTGTTTTCAGCCTCTTGAGAAGTAAGGGAAAACTGGTAGGAATCCACAGTTGTCCTCTAGAAGACAATTGTATGGATTCCCATTATCCTTCCTCTTTTTTATCAGTGAAAATGTCCACACTTGTGGGCTCTGGCGTCTGTGCAGGAGGGCAGCTTGCAGTCAGTGGTCCCTGTTTTCTCTCCCACCTGCAGCCTCACAAAGCCAAGCAGCTCTGCAGTTCCACTGTCCAGGTGTTTGTCTCTTGCTGTGTCCCCTTCCTGTTCCTAGTTCATCCTGCACCCACTTGTTTGCTCCACAGCCTGCTGTTCACTCCCCTTCTCCTGTCCTTTAGTTTGCCTTCACCTTTCAGGTGCATTAGGATTAATCCTCCTGCAATCCCCTCAGGTCCCAGTGTCACCAAGGGTATGAGCAGAATGCTCCTTGCAGGGGATTGTGCTGCTTGCCATTTGAAGCCCTGAAGTGGATTATAACTGATTAGCAATTAGTGCTCATCAGTTCCATTCTTAATGTATGTACTGAGCATGTGTGTTCCCTGCTGAGGTAGATTACCTGTGGCACTAATCCTGAGGCAGCTGGGACAGTTCCTTTTTTTGGCTCATATTTCATTGATCAATCACTGCTTTTCCTGCTTAGAGGAGTTAATTGTAATAACTTTCTTTTTTCCTATGTCACTACTGTTTGGGATTTCTTCCCCCTGTCCCTTGATCCACTTTGTTTTTCTGGATTGGGAGAAATTAGGAGTAGAGAAAACATTTAAGGGTTTTAGAAGATGTTTTGTAAATGCTCCAGACTCTGCATATACCTGAGAATGGTGTGATTCATTACAAACTTGCAGTCCTTAAGAGAACATAAGGGGAAAATGACAAAAACTCCAGATATTTATGGCAACTCTTGCAAAACACCAGCTATTCTAAAGGCATAATTCTTTGAATGGGATTATGTAGAAATTGTCCAGGCTAATGAGACACACTTTTCCCCCTGTTTCTGCTTAAAAATAGACAGGATATGTACCCTGTTGGAATAGAAGAGCATATTCCATTCTTCCAAAGCAGCATCCTCTGGAAATACTTGTGTGAAGGGAGCTTGTCCCATGCAGGCAGCACTGCTTGTTCTTGCTGAAGGGAGCAGGAGAGCCACTAAGAGCCTCAGCAGCCTGGAGCAGAGAGCTCTGCTGTGCCTGGGGTGTGTGACAGGCTGAGAGCAGCTCAGAGTGCTGCAGAGCTGGTCCTAGAGCACCACAGCAAATCCAGCTCTGTGCCTCAGCCCTTGGCCCAAGCACTGGTGGTTAATGTAAAGTGTTCACAAAATTTTACATCAAAAGCCAGAGTGAATTTGGGGTAGATGGTGCAACCTGAAATTCTTTCCACCGCTCCAAGTAAGAATTCTGATATAATTTCAGTTGGGTTCTCCATGTTGCTGCTTTCTGCTGGGTGTTTATTGTAGGTTTTGTTCTTTGTCGTTTTTTTGGTTTTTTTCTGAGGATTTCCGTGTCAGGGATCAAGATACAGCTATGAATACAAGGCTGCAGATGATTTGGAATTAAGCAGTGTATTTTTTGGAAGAGTTTCCTATTCACTGTGCAGTATGTCTATAACATTTAATGCAATCATTTTCTGATTCAGGTTTTCTGTGGTAGCTGTTGCAAACGAAAATGCAAACTGCAATACATGGAGAAGGAAGCAAGAGTCTGCACTGGCTGTTATGATGATATTAATAAAGGTAAAGAGGTTTTTTTTTGAGTAATTGCAGTAATAATTAAAAAATCTTTTTTACCATTGTTCTTTTTGGGGAGCTTCATTACTTTAATTGGTGTAGATTTTCCTATCTCTGAGATGGAGGGATAAAGATAATAATTATATCTCCTAGTTGGATTCCAGTTCTTATTTTGAACTTTGAGTCTCAAGTTGGTTGTTTTTCTATTAAAAAATAAAAGAGATTTTAACTCTCTAGGACTAAATCGGAAGTTATAGAAGAACGCACTTTATCCTGTTGAGTCATCTGTGACAGGAATCCAGCAGAAGTTATCCTCCCTCCACAGTAGCCCTCTGCTGTTTAAAGGCCACATCCCTGCTTGTTCTCACATCTTGTTTGCCCATTTTTTGTTCCTTCCTGTCCTGGTGTTCTTAAAAGTCGCTTACCAGGGCTGCAGTAAATGACTCATCAGGTAACCTTTTCTTAACTGGAGGCTAACCATGGATGCTTGTGAAAACATCAGGAGAAACAATTGAGGTCCTGTTGATGAGTATGTAAATAACAAGTTGAAAACATGTCAGATTTTTAATAGGCCACCTGAGTGGAGTTCAGCCTGACAGATGTTTGCCCCGAGGGTCAGGGGTCACAGTTATGTAGTCACTGCAGTGCTGCCAACAGGACAAGGGGAGGTCTCTTTATCTCATGAGAAATGAGGCAATTATGCAGGTAGAAAACAAATCCAAATTTTCTTCCATACAACAGTTTGTTTATCTTTCATTGCTAGATCATAAACTGTGCATTGCCTCTGCCAAAAAAAAAAAACAACAAAAACACCCACCCACGGTACTGCTCTGCAAATGAAATTTAATCAATTGTGAGATCTTAATAACTAACCACATTATTTTAGCACAGGCATTTGAGAGGATGATGAGTCCAACTGGTCCTGTCCCCAGTTCCAGCATCTCCTCTGAACATTCTTCTGCTGTTGCACCTGTGGAGGAGGCCCAGGTACCTGGTGGTGCCAGCTCTCCTTCACCATCTGCACTGCTGCCTACCTCAGCCCTTAAACAACCTGGTCCTGAAGGTACAGATGCCAAATACAACATATATCTAACACTCTGAGAGTCTCTTTGGAAAGAGCTGCTTATCACATCTGGGATTTGTAGCTCCTATCTTCTGTGTGAAACAGGAACTCTCTGCATGGAAACACTTTCACTTCCCAGTTTTGGTGCCAGGCCCAAGCTGGTCCTAAATCTCTATTTATGAAATGTGGATGTTGCTTTTTTTCATTGCCCTCTCTGTTTGTATTGTAAACCTTTTTCTTGACCTGTTCATTTGATAATTTTTACATGTCTTGGGAGATCTCTGCTTTGTGTTGGACTGCCAGTATTAGAGTAAAAACAAAATCATTTCAGGGAGATGTTACAAGGAAGGAGCAAAGGTTCATGTTCTGTGTAAATACAACTGATTAGTGGCTAACTAGTGTCTTTATTCCACTTCTAGTAAACCTCTGACCTTCTTCAAAGAAAACACGTTTTTAAACAAAGTGATAAATCAACTTTTTCTAGAGTGCATTTAGTGTGATACGCATTTCATTGTAATGTCACTACAGAGGGAAGATTGAGGAAGCAGCCTTCTGTAATATGAATTGAAAACACATTTTAAAAACCCATTTTTAAACAAAGTGATAAATCCACTTTTTTTAGAGTATATTCACCTTTCAGTTGTGATATGCATTTCATTCTTATGTCGCTACAGAGGGAAGATTGAGGAAGCAGCCTCCTGTAAGGTGAATTGATAGATTTAACTGTAGCAGGGCAGCTTCCTCTGCAAGTGAGAGATTTTGCTGCTTGTATTTGTCTGGAGACTGGCTAATGTCAGCCTCTGCTGTGCAAACAGATTGTCTGTACATTTGCTGGGGAGAAGGGGCTTCACTTCTGTCCCTTTTGGATACTGGAGCAGTGTGATAACACAGAGCTGTTGTTTTACCCTGCTGCAGGGCTGTGCCCCAGGGAGCAGAAGAGGGTCTGGTTTGCAGATGGAATTTTGCCCAACGGTGAGGTGGCAGACACAGCAAAGCTGTCCTCAGGAGCAAAGAGGTCTCAGGACTCCAGCCCAGTGAGCCCGGAGCTGCCGGAGACGCCCGCGGTAGGAGTTGGGATGGTTCAGCTGGATTACCTGTGGGAGACCTTGGCTGGCCACTGATGGGGCCCCTTACACACCATGGCTTCTGATTCACAGCCTCTGGAATCTGAGACAATGTTTGAGTAGTTTTGGCGGGGGTTGTGAAGTCCTTGGATGGGAAACATTGTAGTAATTTTCAATTTGAGCAAAACCAAGCAAAGCTCTTAAAGGAAAACCTTGTTTGGTTTTCCAAACTTCAAAACTGGCATGGCTGAACATTTGCCAAAGCAGTTTTGTTTTGTACAGTGTTTGACAAACCACTTTTGTGAAGGTGACCTCAGCCACAGTTCTTAAGCCTGTCATTAGCATCATGCTTACAGTACAACTTGCTGGTTGGTTGTTTTTACTTCCAGTGCCCTGCTGTAGTTTCCCTGATGGATTAAAGTAACCAAGTTGCTTAGTGCCCTGCAGTACCACATTATAGGTGCAACAAAATCTGTATATTGCTTGTAATGTGAACTAATATTGAGCTGAGAGGGGGATTGTTTTTTATCACAAGTCACATCCATTCTGTTGAATGACCTGTGCCTCAAAGGAACAGTCCAAACAAGAGGTGTAAGTTTGCTGTGGAAAGACTTGAGAGGTTCCTCAGGTGAAGCCTTTCAAAGATGATACTGAAATACTGTCTCTAGTAATAACAGAAATTCCATGATTCTCACAGCACTCAAGAGTTTTTAAAATAAGTTCTTAAAGCTAAAAAAGCAGATCATTATTATTTGTATATAGAGGATCTGAATAATTATCAGATGTATTGCATTTATACCAGCTTTTACTCGTGAAGAACTGTAGTAATCAAATCAAAAAGAGTTGAGTAATCAAAAGATACAGCCTGTCTCTCATTTTAGGGAAAGAGTAGGATATGTGCACTTGCAGAAGATGAGCAATGCCTAAAACTAAAAGCAGCATGGACAGAGTGAGTGGAAGACAATTAGTTGATAGTTCTGTGCAGCCTCAGAAGCTCAGACAAAACCAGCACAGTGCAGCTCTGAAGCAGAGGCAACACAAAATCCTGAAAGTGCTGCCACAGGGCACTGTGAAGGGCACAAATGCCAAGTGGTACGAAGCACTAGCAAGCAGATTCAGGGAGGAGGTCCATTATTAGCCAATTTAGCCATGTTTTTGTCTGTGTGTTTGTGGAGTCTTCCCTTTGGGATTGGTGGCTTTTTTTTTTTTTTTTTTTTTTTAGTGTAGAAATATGTTTGCAGTGCTCAACTGCTGATCCAGTTTGTGTTACCAAACAAATAAATAAACTGTGCATCTTCACCCATGTAACTCCTAAACAAAAAAAAAAAAAA
>VXBI01008878.1:26670-37466 GCA_013397375.1 Toxostoma redivivum
CCAGAGAGATTTGCTGGCTTTGCTCTTACTAGGAGGAAAAGTATTCTCAACTATTGTGATAGGTTTTTTTCTCTTTTTGCTTCTAGAATGCTAATAATGAAAGTTTAGCTGGTTATGAGACTTTTTTTCTTATTTCTTGTTCACAGGCTGCAAACGCAGAGGAAGATGACCTGATAACTGATGTAAATCAAGAACTGAAGGAAGAAATAGATAAGATTACAAGAACGGAGGAATTACATCCTTCTGTTCCTTCAGATGGTGCACAGCAGGCCACTCCAGGCCAGAGTGAGGTGGCACCTGGTTACAAATCTGTCACTCTAGGAAGTGGAGAGTGTTCCCCTGCAGCTGAGAAGAGCAGTCCCAGTTCAGTGGAGCAGAGCACACGGGGTGTGCCTGTCACTGCCTCAAGTTACAGAGCTCTCTGTGGGATAGAGAACTGGGTGCCACGAGAGATCTGCCTTCTTCCTGATGGTGATCAGCTGCCACCACTTGTGCTTGCACTGGGTGAAAAAGGGAAAGGTAAAATCTGGTAGCATTTTGAGAAAATTGTTAATATTTACTCACAGAGTCCTAGAATCATTTGGGTTGGAAGGGACATTAAAGCTCATCCAGTTCCACCCCCTGCCATGGGCAGGGACACCTTCCCCTACCCCAGATTTGTAAATACACACTCATGTGTATGCAATTTGTATTTTAGTGTCATTCTCATGTAATTTATTTGTTGCATACTGGATTGTTGGGTAACGGCTGTGCATTTTTAACAAGATCAGTATGTTAAGAATTAATTGCATTTAATTGCATTGTGGTGGTGGCTGTGCTCACGAGAAGTACCTGGCAGAATCAGGGTATGGGTGAAGAGTCAGCACACATCCAGTCAGGGATTCCAAAGGAGCAGTAGCCCTGGTTTGACCTTTGTTAGAAGCTGCTGGTTCAGTCCTATATGTTCCTTGAATCTTAGGGTAAGCTGTTGCCTGGTTGAATCCGTAGCTATTCAAATCTTGGGAATAACTACCAGGGTAGGAGGATGAGGTGATTGTGTCATACAGTGAACTGATTCTTGGTTTGGGGCATTGGCTGCTATATTGAACCAAATCATGTGTTAATTTATGTAGATCTTCTGGTGGAGGAACATCCATTTCACCAAAAGGTCACCTTGCTGCTTGGGGAAGGAGGTCCTAATCCATTGACTTTTATTCTAAATGCAAACTTGCTTGTCAATGTGAAGCTAGTAACATGTAAGTATTGCACATTTTCTTTTCCATTAAATCAAGCCTTTTTTTTTTTTTCTTCTGTCTGTAAAACAGCATTACTGTGGTATCTTATCTTTTCAAAGATTCCTCAGAAAAGTGCTGGTGCTTCTCAACAAATGGACTGCATGGTTTGGGTCAGGCAGAAATTGTCATTCTGTTGCAGCGTTTGCCAGATGAAGATGTTTTCCCTAGTGAAATATTCAAATTATTTCTTGACATCTATAAAGATGCAATGAAAGGTGTGTCATTTTAATGTCTAACTTTTCCTTGTGTAGTATAATCTTGCTGATCTTTAAAACCTAAAGTTGATAGGTAATTTTTCTTGAATTATTTGTCTAATGATTCTGTTGAAAGAGCTTGCAGTGTTAGAGTTCTCACTAACAGAAAAATTGATATTTGTTTCATATACTTGTGTAAACATCCTGTTTGTTGTTTAGTCATATTGCAGTGGAGATTCTGAGTATGAGCCCTTGAGTCTGTGGTTTTTGGGACACCTGGCACTTCACTTGTAGAAGTACAGTGCTCATAAGTGTAAATACTTTGGGTCTGTTGATCAAAACTCATCAGTTGTTGTGTTTGGGACTTCTGGCACTTGTGTGGAGAAACTTAGTTTAATAGGGTCATTTAGTGATGCAGCACAGGGCTCTTACTCAGTGGGTTTAGGTGGCTGACAGATTTCAGGAAGATGTGAGAAATGGTGGGCTTGCAAGTCTGTCAGAGGTCACTGCTTAGAGCAGCTCTCTTGGCTCTGAAGTGTGAGTGATCCAGATCTGTAAACACTCTCCATTCCTCTTTCTACAGGAAGGTTCATAAAAAATATGGAAAACATTACTTTCACAGAAAACTTTCTCAGCAGCAAAGAGCACGGAGGATTCCTGTTTGTTTCACCAACTTTTCAGAAACTTGATGATCAGATGCTACCAGAAAATCCTTTTCTTTGTGGCATTCTCATCCACAAGCTAGAAATACCCTGGGCAAAAGTGTTTCCAATCCGTTTGATGCTGAGGCTGGGAGCAGAATATGGGGGTAGGTTTTAATGGCTTCAGTAGCAGTATAAATGTGAAGTTCCCTTTGGAAAATACAAGTAGTTTTTAGACAAGAAAGCTCTTTTAAAATCATCTTTGCAGTATTTTTTATTACATTTGTATAAGCCCAACGTGCAGAGCTACCTGGGAATGTTCCTTGTCCTGCTAGACTTCTTTGATTTTTTTTTTCTCTTAGCTGATAAAAAAACTAAGAAACCAAAACTGACAGTAAAATATAAAGATTTTTTTTTTGACTTGTAGGAGAAAGGTTTGAAGGGATGTTCACAAGCCCAGTTTACAACTCAGATAAAATGGTTATTTTAATTAAATTATTTAAGTATATTGGGAAAATACTACTGCTTCATAAACCAAATAAAGGTATTGATTGCTTGTAAGGATAACTTATTAATACATTGGAAACATCTAGGCATGTAAAAAGGCTGTAGCCCACCATTGTAGAAGCTGCAAGTCCATAAACATGTACCTGTCACCTGCTCATGGATTTTTGGAGCCCATGGTGTACCTCTACCAGCCAGATCCCGTCTGTGTAGTGACAAGGGGGGCAGCTGCTTTGTTGTTGTTCTTCCTCTTACCAAACCATTTGCTGTGTTCTGATTTTTAACCAGTTTTGTCCCCATGATGGTGGGGAACCACACAGTGGCTGAGAATTAAGAGAGCGGCTCTGCTTCCTTTGGCTGGTCAGATACTGAGATTAGAGACAGGTTATAGCTGAAAATAACTATAAATCTACTTGGAATAGCAAGTTTTAGAGTTGTTGATAGGTGAACATGACCTTTTTTCCTTCCTAGCCTATCCAACCCCTGTGGTAAGTGTCAGGCACCGGAAGCCACTCTTTGGAGACATTGGACACACAATTATGAATCTGCTTGTTGTGAGTAGATGCTTTATTATCTTCCCTTCCTGTCATAATCAAAATTACATAAAATACCCTCCAAAACAAATTCTGAATCTTGAAAGCACAGCTAATGTTTCTGTTCTTCATACTTGACTTAAAACTGGTGAGGGAGTTAAAAAAGCTGTTTGTTTTCACCTTGTGTTTTTGTGCACTAGTTCTGGTAGTGAAAAAAGGCTTTTAATGAGTGAGGGAGATGTTGGCATTTGCACTGGTGCTCCTAGTCATTGTTCAGGTGCATTTTTGTCTTCTGAGCATCATTGTGGTGCAGGAATTCTGGTGTTCAAATCTGACCATTTTAAATGTGAAGAAACCCTTGATAGGCAGATCCTGTGGACTGACTGCTGTAGTAGTTACTTTGTCAGACAAGCTTAACCTTGCCACAGTTATTCAACCTGACTGTCTTTTGTGAAGGACTTTTTGCCAAAATCATAAGTCAAGTCTGGAATTCATGCCATTCCCTGTGGAAGCTTTCCCTCTGTTAACCAAATAATTTTATTTCAGATTGCAGTAAGCCTGTGTACCAGTAACCTTCCTTTTCTGATACTTACATAGAACTTCCAGCCCTTTCCATCCAAGATTCAGAGCAAGGCTGTGGGGAGCAGAGCAGGTTTCATTTAGGCAATCACTACATCCTCTGCTGGGCCTCAAGACCATCACAGCTGAGATGAAACTGCAGTCTTTGCCCCCCTTTTCCTTTTGGCCAGCAGAGGTGTGCGGATCACTGCGTAAGGAACCAGCTGGAGGAGGTGCCCCATCTAGGAACAGCAGATTTTCTCTTCTTGTAGGAGTGACACTGTAATCCACGAGCCAACTGATGTGCCAGTGTGTAACTGGACCCTCAGACTTTGAGCAGCCTGCTGCTGAATGGGGTTTCTGTGCAGTTTCTTTTCGGGTGGATTAGAGTTAACTTGGATTCCCCTTCACTGCTGTGTCAGCCTGAGGCAGGCAGGGACAATACGTGCTCTTTGCAGGAGTTTTAGTCACTGCATGGCTGCAAAATGTTCTCTTGTGATGCAAATGCTGAGTTTGAGATCCTGCAGAGCCTGTCCCCACTCAAGGGGCTGAGGCAAAGGGCACCTGTGTTTTACATCCTCAGTGCTGGATGCCAGTCCCATGGAAACCTTAGTGCATCGAGATGGTTTTGTAAATACCCTTCTTGCAGCAGCTGTGCTGATGGAGGAAGGCTCTGATTGCCTGGCTCAGCTGGTGAAAAGAGCCTCTTTATACTTTTTTTCCAGCTGAAGTAGTAAAAGCAAATGAGACCGTTTCATACCTAATGTTGTTCTGGAAATAAACAGAATTTTGCAGAAGTGGGTGAGGTGATGGGTGATTACTTCTGTCACAGAAGGGGCTAAGAAACGGTGCAGTGTTCAATCTGTAAATCAACAAGTTAGAGCTGTAGGGGACAGGCTGTGAGCCTGGAAACAAACTCATCTAGATGGTGGCTTCCACATTTCACTTTTCTGTCAGAGAGTGTTGAAGTCTTTTTTTCCCCTAAAACACTGGGATTCTAATGTGTATGAAGTAACCATACAGTAAATAACTCATTGGTCAATAGAGCTGATTTGTCAGTGCTGTGGGTTTGTTAATATATTCACTGAGGTGCTTGTAACACACACCTGGTGGGCAAAAAGGGATCTGTAGGTCTTCAGCCACTCTTAATATTACTGTTTTTTAGAAGTCCTAGAGATTCATTTAGAGTAC
Source organism: Toxostoma redivivum (assembly GCA_013397375.1). Taxonomy (NCBI): domain Eukaryota; kingdom Metazoa; phylum Chordata; class Aves; order Passeriformes; family Mimidae; genus Toxostoma; species Toxostoma redivivum. The sequence continues at coordinate 31,566 of VXBI01008878.1, forward strand.
CTTTGTCTAAGTGATAAAGGTAAGGAAGAGGGAAGAAAACAATACTTAATTGTTTGCTAACATATATATTTTGTCTGTTATAGGACCTTAGAAATTACCAGTATACTTTGCATACCATAGAGAACCTGTTTATTCATGTGGAAATGGGTAGAAGCTGTATTAAAATACCTCTAAGGAAGTATAATGAGGTGAGTACACCCATTTTAGCTTTTTAATCCAAGCTGCTTTAGTCTTCATTTTTTATATAATAGCAGTCACACCTCTACCATCAGCTCTTTGAATAAACCCTCCCTGAACTTTATACTGACCTAACTGTGTAATGGGAAGGGCAAGCAATTACCTGAGCACACTGGAAGGTGGATAATGAGCAGTTGAGGTTTAGGATAGCTGCTGTGTGCTGAAAGATCAGCAATTTCTTCAAAACCTCTCAGCATTTGTCTTTAAACATTCTCTCTTACAGAGTTCATGATGATGATGTTTTGCTTAGTAATTTTTTTAAAAAATAACAAACAACAAGCAAACCCCTCTTAAGTGAGATTTCTCAGTGTGATGACAAATTTTGTGTTGGCAGGTGATGAAGGTGATCAATTCCTCTAATGAACATGTAATTAGCATTGGAGCAAGTTTCAATACTGAAGCAGATTCTCACCTGGTGTGTGTGCAGAACAAGCAGGGCCTTTATCACACACAGGCCATCAGTGCCACGGGGCAGCCCAGGAAAGGTAAGAGGTCTGGGGGAGGAAAACCACATTTCCACAGCAGAAATGGAAGTTCAGTGTTAGGCTGCACAGGAAATGCATTAAATTGTGTTTTAAGGGGAGTGCAAGTTTAATGTCAGCGAAGACTGACTGGAGTGAAACGAAGTGGTGCTTACTTCCTTTCTGCTTTTTCTAGTTACAGGTGCAAGTTTTGTGGTTTTTAATGGAGCCTTAAAAACATCTTCAGGATTCTTAGCTAAATCCAGTATAGTTGAAGGTAAGAATTTTGTTCTGTTTTCTTCTTCAAAGACTTAAAAAAGAAAAAAAAAATTGCAGCAGTCTAGTGTAAGGTCTTTATGCCTCAGTAAGGTAAACATTTCTTTTTAGATTTTTAAATTTTGTATGAAACCTATTGCAAACAAATGCTGCCTAAAAATACCTGATAGTTCACCTACTTGCTTTAAAACATTCAAATTTAAACTCTGTTTTATCACTGCCGGTCTTTCCTTTATGGAATTATTTTCATTACCATATTGCTGAAATACATATATTGGCACATATATGCGAAAAAAAATTCCCCAAATTAACTTTAAAATTATTTTTTAGTTTGAGTTCTGTTGACAAAAAAGATTTTCTTCCTCTTTCATGTAACATATAGTGCTGTAGGTGGGGATGGAGTACTTTTGTGTATTTTGTGCATTTATTAATTAGCTGTAGGAGATGGTTAGTCTCAGTAGAATTTAGGCCAAGATTCTATAAAAAGCAATGCTGCTTTTCTTGGGGATCATGTGGAATTTTAACTGGTTTTCTTCTAGATGGACTAATGGTACAAATAACACGAGAAACAATGGAAAGCCTACGTCAGGCGTTAAGAGACAAGAAAGATTTCAAAATAACCTGTGGAAAAATGGATGCAGAGGACGTGAAGGAATATGTAGATATTTGCTGGGTGGAAAATGAAGAGAAAACAAACCAAGGGTAAATTTACTACCAAAGCCAGACATCTGAGAGAATTTTTGCTCCCAATGTTCAAATATCTGCCTTTAGTTTCTTGAAATTATTCTAAAGTATTGTTTTGACAGAAAGTGCTTGATGCCAAAGATGGTTTTTAGTGTCTTAAACCTGCCAGCTTAGGCTTCTGTTACTGCTATTAGTTCCCTGCTTAGGATATTTCTTTTTGTACCATCTGCATTTTCATAGTGTGAGTCCTGTATTGCGTTTTGTTGTAAAGATGTTTAAATAGCCTTGAAGGATGGGTAAATGTTATTTCATAGAAGTGACTGTATGTAAACTATAAATGTTGTTTAAATTACTAATCATACTATTGTTTTCCATAGAATTTTAAGCCCAGTTGATGGAAAATCCATGGAAGGAACTCAGAGTGGAAAAGCACCACAACACAAAGACTTTGAAAGAGAAGGAAAAGTTATGAAGTGCAATGAAGTTAGTGAATTTCATGGTTCTTGAGCCTTTTTTATTACTTTTTGAATATCTAAGTGGTAATGTGATGGTACTGATACTGTTAAAATGAGCTGATTTTATGTGTAGCCATCCTGCCAGGCAGAATGATCTCTGCAGCTCCTTGGTGAGTTTACACACTTGTCATTCTTCTCTGAAAAAGACTAAAGTCTGTTAGCAGTCACAGCTCTGTAAATGCCTAATGCAGGCATTCCTGCAGTTCCTGAAGGATTTTGGTTGTGTGGATGAAATACTTGGGTGCTTTGCCAGCAGACAGACATCAAAGCTTGCCCTGTTTGGTGTTACATGAACCTGAACTACTCTTTTTCCTAACTTTGGGATGTGCCAGGCTGCTGACTGCCCTTCCCTTTCTCTGCTCTCAGGTTTACTATTTTGTAAAGGATCATGAACTATCCGGTGCCATTGCCCACCAGTTTGCAAAAGAGATTGCCACTGCCTGCAGCACTGCTCTCTGCCCTCACCTTAAAACCTTGAAAAATAATGGGATGAATAAGATAGGACTCAGAGTTTCCATTGACTCAGACATGGTAAGCTTTCAACTTTTATTGCACATACTCCATTTCCACTAAGTGTCTTCCCTTCTAAGTACCTCGGATCTCTCCATGAATATTTCGAGAGTTTTTCCTTACCCAAGATCCAGGCTGAGGATGACATTAATTTCTCACTTCATGGTAGCTGAAATATTCTTTTACAGTGATCCAGCACTTTTTGCAGTCTTGTTAATACAAAAAGTGTTAATTTAATGCAATATGTTTCCCTCACAGGTTGAATACTTGGCAGGATCTGGAGGGCACCTTCTTCCACAGAACTACCTGAATGACTTGGACAGTGCTCTGATTCCTGTGATTCACAGTGGAATGTCAGATCCTGCAGCTCTGCCACTGAAAATGGAATTAGTATTTTTCATTATAGAGCACCTGTTTTGATGAGGCTGATTACATGCATATACTGATTTGCTAGATCTGAACACCAAAGTTATAATGCTACCAACACTAAATATGTTAAAGTTTCTAAACCTGTTATGTTTTAATAGCTTTTCAAACTGTTTTTTTTTTGTTTTTAAAGCCCCTCAGATCCTCTCTGGCTCCTCTGCCACAAAACAGTTGTAGTTTGTGTCATGAAGTTCTGAAAGTTTACACTTAATGCAGGTGCAGGAGAGTGCAGGTTTTGTTACTCCTCACACAGCTGTAGCACTTGGAAGGTGTGGTGTAACTCCCAAGTCACAGGATCTTGCCTCTTACCCTCATGTGAGCGTGTTACTAAAGTTGCTGGGGTTCGTGTGCTCTCTGCATGACTGACACTGGAGCAGGGCTGGCCCAAAACTGGTTCCTTTCCACGGGAGGTTCAGAGGTCAGACCTGCTGCAGCTGCCTGGAGCCCCCTGTGCCAGGGTGTGTGGATAAACACTTCACTGAAGTCTTTAACCTGGGGATGTGATGCTGGTGCTTCAGGAACATATGCTCTCAATTAATGTTTTATAGAGTAACTGTTTTCTTTCTTGTATTTATAAGGATTTATCTAACTTAAATGGATGCTATTTTTATAAAAAGTGCTTTTTTTCTTTACTCTCTCTTCAGAATTCCATATACAATTTGACCTTTCAAGGATTAGGAAAAAACAGATTACCCTTCATGTAATCTACATGTAGCAATAAGTCAGACAAGAATTCTGCAGTATTTTTTCTGCTCCTGTCTACTGCTTTTGCCACCTTTTAGTAGCCACCTTTGCTTTCAGGGAGAACAGATGTATTAAGTCTGAATTTTCACAAACAGGCTGATTCTAGTGGAAGGTGTCCCTGCCTGTGGCAGGTAGGATTGGAACTCTTTAAGGTCCCTTCCAACCCAAACTGTTCTGGGATTTTTAGTATACCTGAGGTTCTTGCATAGGATGTATTTTTGATACTGGGTCATTTAGATTTATTTATGTATTTGTGATGCATGTGATTTGTACTGAGGTTCATCGAATGGCAGTTGGGGTTTGGTTTCAGCCACACAACTGCTTGTTGAGGACAGAACCAAAACTAAATATATACAAGATCTATATTGTTTTCAGTAAAAATGCTGGTACAATTTTATAATGAGAGTATTAAAACTTGGATGCCTTCTTGATGCTAATAGGGGATATTTTATGTTTTTGTATCAAAAACAATTTGTAATTTAACCTAATCTACTCTGCTGTTATCTGTGCTTTAACACTCCAGTCCTAGAAGGGTTGAGATCTTACCCTGGATGGAATTGAGCTGCATTTCAGCCTCTGTGCTGACTTCTCCTGAGAAGCTGCTGTTAGGGAGAAGGGCTGAATGCACACACAGTACAAACAAAACGTGTTCTTGTTGAAAACAAGCTGCACCCAGGCCCTCGAGGGAGCCCAGCAAGAGGCTGAACAGCATTTTGGGTCTGTGACAGGACCAGGGCACCTGAAGGAGCAGCTGCCTCTTGGCACTTAACCTCTACTAACTCCTTTTCAGTAATGATCAATAAAGTTAACTACAGTGCTTGTGATCTTCCACCTCTTTATTTATAACGAAACAAACACGATTTGGAATGCATGTCTCCTGTCTTTGCGGCTGTCTGGGACTCCTGATGCTGTCCCAAAAATGGGATTCATTCCTCAGTGTGGCACAGGGCCACAGTGACACCCTGGGGAGAGACCCTGGGTGCCCACCAGTGCTGGGCAGGTCTGGGTGCTCGGGGTGCTCAGCACAGCCCACTGCCCTTTCCCTGCCAGGATTCTGTACACAGAGCCAGAGCTGGTCCCTGTGTGCAGTGATCAGGGATTGCCCTGCAGCTCTGTGAGCTCAGCCCAGGGGCTCTGCCCTGCCCAGGCTCTGTCTGACCTGCGGGGCTGAGCTGGGGCACTGCCACCACCAGGGCTCAGAGCAGGACAAGGCATTCATGGCATGGACACACACCAGCGTCCTGATTTCACACACAGTCACAGAATTCATCATTAAGTTCAAAAATACTTCCAACCCATGGAGTCTCAGCTGTGTCCGAACCCCACCTTGTCCCCAGCCCAGAGCACTCAGTGCTGTAATAATTGGTAAAAGATTCGTGTCAATCACAGAAGCGCTGGGGTTTGTATAAACCAGAATACTAAGTCCTGAAGTGAAGCATGGACACTAGATAAAGGAAATTATATGATAAAATAATTCTGTTTAAAATCACCTTGTTATGTTACATTATATTATGTTATGTTGTATTATGGTATGTTTTTCCTAATAAGTTGTATCAGCTACCAGCTTGCAAAATCAAACTTCACAACAGCCCTTCCTGCCTTTGTGTATCTAAAGGTAGAGCCAGACCTCCAAAACTTCTCAGGAGGTTATCTACCAGGACAAGATGGTTATCTGTGATTGATTATCGCCTGGAGGCCTGGTGAATGTTTATTCACCACTGCTTACCCAGCAAAATTGGGACAGCACAGAACATAAAAATTATTGATTGCAACGGGAGACCATACTACACAAAGGAGCTGCAAACCATGTTCGGCGGGACGTCGATTGGGCACTGACCCCTCACGTTCCCCCAGCGCGCTGCTTGCTCTGTCTAGATCAAATAAAGCAATCTAAATTTTGCTAAATATCGAGACTCTTGTCTCTCGTTTACAACAGTGCCAATTCCAGGAATTCCTTGGGCGCCTCCAGGGNCTAAATTTTGCTAAATATCGAGACTCTTGTCTCTCGTTTACAACAGTGCCAATTCCAGGAATTCCTTGGGCACCTC
>VXBI01008882.1:0-161396 GCA_013397375.1 Toxostoma redivivum
ATTCTTTTTCCTATTATTTGCAGTAAACAGAGCAGTGACAGGTAAAGCAATCTGATGCCTGAACTCTGGAAGGTGAACATGTGAAGAAAGGACATTGGTATAATGAACTTTAGGATCTGAGTAATTTTTTTTTAACGCAATTTTTTCTTTTTGTCAGAAGGTAGTCTGATAGTATAATGTATTATTTGGATCTTAGATATTTGAGTGAATGGACATTGCAGTACTATTTTCTGTTAAGAACTATCAGAGCAAAACAAAAATAGTAGTTCTCCTTAATCTACATATGGGACATGCCATTTCTTCACAGGGAAACCATTAAGGTAGGATTTGAAGAATACAAATGAAAAAATATGATGGAGCAGTTGGAGGCAAAATCTCTTATAGAAGCCTCTGATACTAACTGGATTTGAGGTGGAGGTTCTCATTAGTGAATGAGGACCCAAGAATTGAACCCAAGAGAATGCAGACTATTAAATGATACAAAGAGAAGTAATTTTAGAGATGTGACGTAGTGTTTTCAGCCTACATAATACTTTAATCCCCAGACCTACTATTCTAAAAGTATCAGCTGGCGTTAATCAGGAGTGCTCACAGCAGGGATTGAAATGGCCAGTTCACTCCTATTTTTTCCAATCAAATTCTTCTCTCAGCCACACTGCTGTCCTGTGTACTTGTGAAGGTAGGATTTGGTACATCATTTGATCTTCTTTTGACTGCAAGCCAAATGAAAAACTGCATTTGACTCGCTGTACAAGCTGGTTAGATTTCCCTCTAAATGTTGGCTAGCCTGTATAAACCCAACCATTTTATAGGTGCTTTAGAATGTGTTTTGAGTGTATTTTTAAGGGATCTGGGCAAAGCTGAGTCATTACTCCTCACCTTGTCCTGTGCTGCAGTGTTTCCATAGGGTGGGGGATTTTTCAGTCTGGCTGGTTTGTGGTTGTGCCTCTGACTCCCAGGTACCCTCCCACTCTCTTCCAGCTTTTTCTCCTGGGTTTTCCTTATGCAGGGAAGTAGGGACCATGCTGAGCTTCTGGCTTAGTCCCTCCTGGGTACAGGCAGGAAGGCAGGCAGTGGGACACTTGCTGAATGACAAAATTTTGACATCACTGTCTTTAGGTACAGGGAAGCTGCATGTCTTTATTAATTAAAATAATGCTCACCATTCCTTCCTGAGTCAGGTGAACTCTTTACTTGAGGCTGGAAGGAGCTGCCTAACTGTGAAGATAAGCAGAATCCTTGTCTCTACCAATGGCTTGGCTCTGCTTTTGCTCATAATAGATGACTCTCCAGACTCTGAGAAATATCTATTGCCTCTTAATGTGAAGCCAACATTTGGGCAGTTCTCACAGTCTGTGGCTGTGGGTTGTTGTGTGAACCCTTTCCTAGTCAGACAATTAATTATCTGTCTTATTTTTGCTGGAAGGGAGCAAACCATAACAACTTGCTATAGCCAGGACTGGCCATTGCATAACCACACTGAAGGTCCTTCACCCTAAAGATGGACTGAAAGCCTCATAAGCTTGATACCAGCTCTGGATGTTGAAAGTTTGCCCAGCTAGACCTGGTGTGTCTGGTTGTCTCTTTCACAGGATCCCAGAATCCCAGACTGGATAAGTTTGGAAGGCACCAAAAGGAGTCACTTCTGGTCCCACCTCCCTGCTCCAGCAGGATCTTCCCACAGTGCAGGGCACAGGATTGTGTCCAGAAGGGTCTGGAATATCCCCTGAGAGGAAGGCTCCACACTCTCTCTGTTCCAGGGCTTGGACATTGCCTGGGGCAGAAGTTGTGCCTCCTGTGCAGGGGGAATCGCTGGGCTCAGCCCCTGCCCGTGGTTCTGGTGCCACTGTTGGGCCCTGGAGCAGAGCCTGGGCCCTGCTCTGAGCCTCCCTGCACCCAGGGACACCCAGGAATACCCAGGGACACCCAGGGCTGAGGGCCCCTCTCAGCTGGGGCTCCTATCCAGGTTGAACAGCCCAAGCTTCCTCAGCCTTTCCTCACAGGAGATGCTCCAGTCCCTCCATCACCTCTGTCACCCACCCTGGACCTACTCCAGGAGCTCTCTTTGCATAGATGAAGTGAAGGACACCTCTCTCTGCCCACTTTCCTGTGCTGGCATATCTCTTTCTGATCCATGTTAAAAATCTCTGCTGCACACTGGCATGCCCTGAACTTCCCAGGGTATGCTGTGCTGTTTTCCATGTACAGGGATGCAGGTGCAATAGATCTTTGCAGTGGGAAAGGTTCATAACCAGAGTGTTGTTCTAAAGGTTTTCAGTAATGGAGTGTCATGGGTGAATTTTTCATCCCCTCTATCTAGCTGACATTTCGTTTATGATCAGAGATCCTTGCTTTTCAAGAGTTGATTCCTTTCCAGTTCACGGCTGAAGACTTAAAAAATAAAGTTCACATCTCATTAGCTTATTGTCATTTTGAGAATTCATCCTTCTGAGACCCAGGGTTATAATTTTGCCTGAATCTCACGTTGTATAATAGGGAAGAGTTTGTGCCCTTCAGAGTGGCCTTAAATAGCAGTAGCACAAAGAAAGCAATCAGATGCCATTAGCAGCCTTCTGTTGGATTAATGGCCAACAAAATCTGGTGAAGATGCCTGGAGCTTTCTAGCATTGCTGTTGTGACTTTGTACATAACTGCCCATGAGCAGCTACACAACATCCAGCTCTGTTACACAACATCCAGCCCTGCACATCCCTCCCCACTGCCTCTCCTGAGGGGACACGGCGAGGCTGCAGCTCTCCTGTGCTTAAAATCCTCCATCTCTACGTGGCTCTTGGGCTTTCTGTCCTGCACACTTGAGTGACACTTCTTTATCCTCCTGCCTACTTGAACTGGACTGGCTTTGCTGGAGGACCAGCCTGTGGTGTGCAGAAATAAAGATTTTTGTGATGCTGTCCAAAGATTTCAGCAGGGCTTGCTTGAGAATGCCACAAGTCACTTTTCCAGGCCATCACTTTGCAAGCACTTTCAGGTGGCAGAAAGCAGTACCACTGCCAGAAACATCCGGCCTTCTCACCCCTTTTGGGTCTGTTTGTTTATTGGGAAGCTGATCCTTTTGAAAACTAACCTTTAAAATTCTTTTCCTGCTGGGTTTATGCTAAACCGGACTACCTCTCAGTTAATCGTGGAAAACCCATGCAAACACTAATGCTGTAAAAGATGAGGAGCAGTGCAACAACAAACAAAGGTGGCTGACAGCAGCACAGGTTTGATTGTTCCGTTGGTATTCCAGTTTAAGCTGGATTTTAGTGCTTGTAGTGATGCAGCTTCATGTTTCCTTCATTAAAAAGCCATTCTGCCCTGGCACACCATGAACTTTTCCATAAAATAATTTAGTCTGGAACAGCTAGTTGGAACAGTTTGAGAAAGTGGTATTTTTTTTATTTTATTTTTAATTAGGGCCCCTTAGACCAGATGCTGCACTTTCATTAAGCAACTGTGCAGATGTAGGAAAATCAAAGAAAACCTTATCTGCACCTAAAAAATAACATAATGATATAATTTAGTCTCTTCCAGAGTCAGGACATGCTGTTTCACCCCAGGGTAACTTGCAAGCAAGTGCACAGACCAGGCTGCAGATGCAGAAATTGTGAGGGGAGGAGGAGAGGCCTTTGACAACCTCCCCAAGCTGGGAGGCAAAGGTCAGAGAGGGGAAGGGAGCTGCTGTACTTTGGATGTTCGACTTGTCAGAATTTGTTTAGTGAAAAAAACAGGAGTATTTCCCAAAGCTCCTCTTCTGGTCTCTGGGCACATCTGCTATTTTTTCAGAATATGAACTGAAATAACAAAGGGGGAGGAAAGTTAACTCCCTAACATCACACATGGAGAAAGAGTGATGTCCATTTCTGGTTATCACATTCTGATTGTGTTGGGGGAAAACATCACCCCCTAGTCCACCCTGAACAAAGAGGTTCCCAGCAGCAAGTTTGGAACAGGATGATACCATGGGACCTTTGCAAAACAGGATCTGACCAGCTCCTGGAAGTGTCTTACACCCACCTCAGTGTCTCTGATATACTGATGTAACTCATCTTTAACCTGAGCAGGATTTTCACGAGGAAACCCAGATTTTTAGCAGTGATAGCCTGGTTGGAAATCTGTTACCTTCCTCTTTTACCTCTCCCAAGCACCTGTAAAAGACTGGAGCCCAGGCAAAATGAGCATGGGGTTTGAGGCACCAACAGTTCCACCAGGCCTGAAACAGGAATGGGAGTAGGGAAAACAAGGACAATGTCACTTGGAGGGGAGCAGAAACTCATCTGCACTAAAAAATGTCTCCTAAAGAGCACAATCTCTCTTCTGTGCTCACTGCCAATTGTTCTTGATTAATCAGGTTTCTGTGGGGGTGTTTTCCTTTGCTCCATCACTAACAGCATATTTTTCCATAAGTGATCTGAATCTTGCTGCGTATAACTCATTGCCTGTGAGATCATGGCTCTTCCAAACAGTTGCAACATTTTGCCCTCAGAAACTAAGAAAATTCTGGTTGAAAAATTTGCATCAATACGATTTTCAAGGCATTGGTCCCACAGAGGTGTTTGTTATTTTAAAAGTAATCACTGTGAGCTTTCTCCCCCACCAAAAAGGTGGGGGGGAGAGTTCATCTAGGTTGCTCCTGTGGAGCTGGCTGAAGTTTTCCTCCTGGAGTCTTTTAGATAGTTTCAAACCAGGGAGCATTTCTGTGCCACACACCTGTTCCAAAAACTCCCCCACCTCGGCACAGACAGCTGCAGCAGAAAGCCCCATTCACTCTGGGGAAAACACATTTTATAACAGCATCCCATCCCCCAGCCAAATGGGATCAAACTGAGGCAGCTGCAGTCCAGGTCTCATGAGAAATACTACAAAAAGTGCAATTAAAATAATTAGTTAAAGCCTTTTTATCCAGGATGGTAACAAATAGGGAAAAGAGCTTGAAATAGCTATTCTGCATATCAGTCCAGTATGGTATTGGATGCTTCCCAGGGTTGCTCTAAGCTTTCCCCAGGGCTTTAAAAGCTTGTGGGTGGTGCTTGGCCACTTGCTGGATTATGGATTTCTATTACTGATGGTAGCAGGGGTGGGTTAAAGCCACTTGAGCACTAGATTTTGCTGTGAGAACAAAAAAAAAAATGAGTCTGAGTTGATAATGAAGTGATTTAGATTCCCATTCCTTACTTGGAAATCAAGATTGCCTCCCATTGATTTAAATATCAGGCTCTTGATTAAGCAAAATTTGCCCAATGATTCAAGTTTATGAGGGATGAAAAAAAAAAAACCCAAAAAAAAAAAAACCAACATAGCCAAATACATCCCTGGTACAACTCAGTGAAATCTGGCATTTACCCAGTTGTTAGCTGCTTGTTGTCTGAGGGTTTCTCTGCTCGCCTTCAAATGGTGCAATAATTGAAAATTTCTTTTGCAGGCATTCTAACTCCTTTTCCTGATGTGTTCAAGGCAAATAAAACACTGCACCAGGAGCTTTAGCCCCAGCAAACTGTATTTGTTATTGCCACAGCAGGTGATATTTATTCTTCAGCCAAGTGAGATGGCCAAAGGGTGAAACATAACCTAAAAAACAGGGCAGACTCTCTTAATAATCTTTAGATCCTCTGATTTCACTCTGAGATTTCATCCGGGGGCCAAATTATGCAAACATTAGGATTTTTTTCATTTTATATTCCTGTCATCATTCCCTGCCATCCCTGTGGGGTAACCTGGAGGTCAGGCATCTTATTGAAGAACATGAAAATACAGAATAATATTGAATAATAAATGCTTCAGGTCATGCAAGCTGTCCCTGTGTCCCACCTTCTTGGCAGATGAATACAGAATAGCTGAGCTTAGGGAAGTCTGAGGGGCTCACACAGTGATTTTGAGGTGTTTTTATGCAGTCTGTGAAGCTGTCAATGATCTTACCCTTTGCATGGGTCATCAGAGCAGTTTTTAAAGCTCACTAAACACTTTGGCTTGTGGCAGGGAGGTCCAAAAGCTACATTCTACATAATTGGGCATTCCTTTTTTATAGTTTCAAACTATTTCCTTCTTATAGTTTCAAATTATTTCATTTTTCTTGCTTTTAAAAGTCTTTCAGTTCTAGGAGACCTGTTATTTTAAAGAATCTGATTCTCTTATATTGTATGCAAATAAAACTCCCCCCATCTCCTCATCCCAAACCATTTTTTGTCACTTAACGGGGGAGAAATACCCAAGGTTTGCTTTGTTTTCCTTTTGTCTGTGAGTGGAGGGTTAACAGCAGAAGAGGGAAGAAGGATTAGCAAAGGGGAGTGCTAGTCATGTGGACAGAATGCCAGCAGCAAAGCTGGCATGTGTTGTTCCATTCACATGGAAGTATGTTTTATTCATTTGCTGATGATCATCTGCAGTAGCTATGGGAGAGAAACAAGAGGACCAGGGTAAAAGTGGAAATCTGGGTAAAATTCTGTAGCTGTGTCCCCCTTCAGTGGTAGGTGGCTGCAGGAAGTGTGATTTTCTGTGACATTTTCACTGGATTTAAGACTGCCACTTTGAGGGATTAAATATTAAGGGGAAAACAATCATAGCTCACTTCCTAATGTTGTTTACCTGACATCAACTCATTTCCTTGCTGTTTTCACACTTGGCCCTCTTGCCATCCCACCTGCAGCTGTGATGGTCATCCAAAGCTCCTGTTATACTCAGGGAGGAAAAAGGTATGAGGGATGTGACTCATTTGACGTATCTTTGGGATACTTTGGGATTAAAGGAGCTCTCATTCTCCACGGAGTGTGTTGACTAAGTGCCTGGAGCGTTTTGGTGAGTATAGGCACATTCATTGGTGGTGGGAGTCAGACTCATCCCTGTTCAGTACTGCTAACACCAAGATTTCTTGGTTTCCAAGAGCTGCTCATGATACTTGCCCATCTTCAGCAGGCATGTCAAGGAGTTCGGGATGGGATTGTGTAGGGAAGTGGATCCAGTGCTCAGTCAGGTGGATCCTGCTCTTGCAAGAGCGAGATCTTAGGATCTTAAACTGGCAAAATAATATATTGAAAGGCAGCAGGCTTTCGTTTTTTTGGGGTTTTTTTGCCTTATGCAGTAAGTGGAAAGTTGTCCTTGGTCCTTCTGCAGTACACCTGCAAGGCCAAGAAATGCTACGAGTGCTGGTTCAGAAATGAGGGAAGAGGTGCTGAGGGGGGCAAAGACACCCACCTGCACTGTGTGTGGAGCATGGGGTGAGCTGACCAGGTGGCAGGTGACTCCCCCTCAGCGTGCAGAAGTCACAGTTCAGGTGCTGGAAGCTGGCATGCCATCACAGAAGTCTTGTCTTGTCTTTCCAAGCCAGCCTGGAGATCTCAGCACTGCGGTGCAGCTCTGCCTGAAGTCAGGAAAGGAAGCCTCTTGAAACATGGAGCTGAGCCCAAACCTACAGCTAATTAGCAGATAGTTAGGGCTGTTGTCCCCACTCCAATGAAGATAAGGATGGAATTGTTTTTTTGGCCTGCTGGGAGGAAGTTTAGGGTTTTACATTACAATTAGACAGGATAGTTCTGAAAAAGTAGCAAAATCATTAATGATTCTTTAATTGAAGCTTTTACATTTAATATTAATAACCTATTAAAGCCAATGGGGTATGAAACATTTGGAGCTGTAGTGTGAAATCACCTTGGATGGATATGGAACTGTAACATTTTGTGGCTATGTAACTCTTCCCCAGCTGTTGGGGAGATAAAACTGCTAACAGGAACAAGTTAAATTCTGGAGCACAGTTGGGTTGTGACAGGAGAGTGAAGATTGCAAGGACAGGCAGTGGACACAAAATGCAGAGTTAATGGCTTTTCTGCGTATTTTAGGGGAGGTGGTGTGCTGGTTCCAGCTGGTGAACTCAAGTCTGGAGCTCTGTGTAGGGCTGGTCAGAGCTTGCAGGGATTTCCCAGGTGTACAGCCCAGAGCAAGGTGTGTATTCCTGAGGAGCTGGTGACTGCCTTTGCTAAGGTTATGTGCCACAGCACGGTGTTTGTTGTGAAAACACTGATTTTTTGCAGTGCCAGCTGGTTCTGCTTCATCAACTGGAAGGAGAAGCGCTGAGGAAAAAGGTTTGTCCTTCCTTTGTCCAGAGCAGAAGGATGCTGAATGTACAGATCTGAGCTGCAGCTTCCTTGGGTTTCCAAGGCAAACCTGTAGTATCCAAGGTGAGGGGCCAGCACCCGAGCATGAGCTGCCAGAGGGAAGCTGATGACCTGCCATAGCTCCCTCCTGCACTGGAAGGGCTTAATTTTCCTATTATTTAGTGTTTGATGTGGTCCATTTTTCCAGTTGGGAAAGTGAAATAGAAAACCTCTACCTGGAGCAGTGTACTGTGAGGGATGGCTCCAAATGAGGAAAAGCAAGAGCAACTAGGAGGCTAGAAATCTGTAAATTAAAAAGGGGTAAGGGACATTCTTCCATACACCCTTCCCATTTTGCTTTTAATTCCCTTGCCCGGTAAAGCTTAGAGCAAAAGTTGAATCAGTTTATAATGACTGTGTGCAGCAGTTTAGGATATATCCTCTGTAATATCTTTGCCTTTGACATGGTGGGAAAAAACAAACAAACAGAAAACCTTACTGTGATTATTGCTCCTCTTATTAAACAAATATTTTGTCTGTGATTCCAGCAGAGGTGAAACTCACAGCATTGTTTTTGTTTGCTAGCTGCCTCCATGCACTGCAAGGACCTACAAGAAGTACTAGTTGTGGTTTTTGTGGTCACATCAGGGAAGAGCTCTCCTCATCAATTAAGCAACTTCTGAAGCTCTGAAAACGTCAGTGTGAATCTGACACTGTGGTTCAAATTCTCATGTGCAGCAAAAGAGAAATTCTGATTTGGGCAACCCATGTCTGTGAAAGGGGAACCATGATAACAACACAAAATGCAGATCTAAAATGTAGGCACATTATTTAATTTTAACCATTCATGAAAAGAAGTAGCAAGCTGGTGGAGGAATACCTTCACTGGTGGCTTTTCACTGTTTAATATCTCAATACATTGAATTACATTTGGAAGTCATATGCATTAAGAATACTTTGTAGATTCTGAGCCCAACCAACCATGATTTTACTATGCTTGAGCTATCAGTTTATCTTCCTCCTTTACCCAGATCCAAAGCCTTTCTCTCTCCCTGCCAGTAACCCTCTTCTTGCTGCTGTTTGCTCTTGTGGATATTATTTATTATCATTTGATATTTATTATCATAGAAGCTGAAATTGTAGTTCAGAGAATGCTTTACCAAGAGTAATTTGTTCCCAGCAAGACCTTTTAGCTACACAGTAACATGAAAGCATCAAAATGGCAGGAGAACATTATAAAAATAAACTGCCATGGTGCTAAAATAAGATTTAATTGATTGAGAATTGCACTGAGCCTGACAATCTGAACCATTTATTATTATTTTTCTTTCAAGCTTCAGCTACATGTGATTTAGAATGACTGAATTATAGTTCCCACATACCTTCCTACCCACAGTGCATGAAAGAAAACCCACGCACAAATTTCTTAGCTCCAGAGGAGCTGCTGGATACACCTGGAAGAAAATAAAAAAGCTGATTGAAAGTGATGTTTAAATAAAGGTGATGTTGATGGGAACGTTCTGGAAAAAAAACCAACCCTATTCTGGCTGAATGCCATGCTGTGCTTCCCTCTCCTCATCCCCACTCTTCTGGGGTTGTCTCTCCCTGTTGAAGGCATTTCCTTAATATCTGCTTGCAGAGCACTGGATCCTGTAGGCTGTATGGTGTTGGATGTCAATATTGGCTGTGTATAAACTACCATTCTGTCTTCCCCATTTTAGATTCTTTGAGAAAAAAAACACCTCCAATTGACTGTTCTCAGCTATTTAAATGAATACCTGTTGCAGGGTCTTCAGCAAGAGGTCACCACCACCACCACCACCACCAGAGATTGTGGATAAAAATGGAAAATTTTCTGATTGATGGATGTACTGGTGGTCCTGTTATAGAAAGAAATATAGTAGTTGGAAGTAGTTGGAATATAGCTAACGTCAGTGGGGTATCATAAATCATAGAATCACAATTTGGGTTGGAAAGGATCTTAAAGATCATCTTGTTCCAACCATGGCCGTCGGCAGGGACACCTTCCACTATCCCAGGCTGAGTTTAAGATCTCACTGTAAGTCTTTACTTGAATCATAGCCCTAGACAATTCACTTGCAGCCAAGAGCCAAACAAGGATTTTCATTTAACTCCCAACATCCTGAGAGGAGGAAGATGCTCAAATGCATTTTTGGCTGTGGCCCTCCATCTCCCTGCCCATGCCAGCTGTTACTGCCTGTAACACTGCCATAAAAGCCCAAGCTTCTGGCAAAGGTCAGAGGTGATCCAGGCTCTGGAGTTGGAGCTTATCCAGCTTGATGGCTGGTGCTGCCCTTGAGACTCTCAAACTTGTTTGGCAGCAAGATGGATCATTGTTGTCTTGGTTTTGCACTTGTTCACAAGCCGAGCCGTTTCCATGCTACCAAACACGACTTCCAAATTGCAATTCCTGCTGTCTGCCAAAGGGGCTAATAAATCCCACTCTCACCTTTCCTTCTTGCCTGGGTAAATTACAAATGCCCATGGCAGGAGCTGACTCAGCTGATGCCTGGCTGCAGTGTCTGACTGTTCCAGGAATGGTCTTTATTTGTTACCCTAACACAGGAAAGCATGACCCAGGAATTCATGGCAGATCACAGATATAAAGGAAGGAATTTGAAAAGGCCACCAGTTTTATTAATAGCCATGTCTGTGGCCATTTTCAGGTCAGACCAGAAACTGTTCAGGGCTTAAAATCTGAATCCACACTGCCCCAGGAGGGCCAGAAAGATGTGTCTGGTCACAGTGCTGTAAGGGTAGAGATGTCTTGTCTTCCAGGTTCCTTGTCCAGGTTCCAATGGGCATTTCCATAGTGCCAGAAAAGTGAAATAAAATATGCCTCATGAAGAATAAGGATTTTTAAAGACCACAGAAGCCAGATGGATTTTTTTTATTATTATTATTGTTAATTATTTGTGTCATGGACTGAACTAAACATCCTGGATTATTTAAAAAATCATGATGTGTCTGAATACATACTGGCTTTGGCTAGAACAGTAACTCAGGTGAACAGTTAGACTAGTGGTTAGTGATGTGTGTAGTCAGCATTGTAATTAGTGCTGTTGGAGGGCATAATGAGAAATGACTCAAAATCTGAATGTCTGGGCTGCTTGAAAGGTCATGGGGACTGAAGCTGATGGTTAATTCAAGAGGAATATGCTTCATTCCTTTGAATACAAAATCACTGTGGAACCGAGATTAAAAGTTACCCTTGTAACTTTTCCTAAATAATTTTCTATAATAGATCTCTTTTACATCTTGATTATAAGAACAGTGTAAAAATTTGAAGATTTTAATTAGATGATAGTTCAGAAGAAAAATTTCACTTTTACATCCATTCTGATTAATGTCACTCACTGACAGAGCAAAACGTATTCCAAAACCTGATATGTTCTCTCTGTGAATTAATCTGACTTTATATGCCATATTATGTATTTTTAAGAATATCTGAGATTAACATTTTCACTTTTGCTGTAAAAATGTATTGTTGAAATAGTGAAATAATTATTAATTGTGGTTTTCAGCATTAGATAATGTGTGATCCTTATTCTGGATCATGGGAAATATTAGTTCATTGTGGTGTTACCACTGGAATATTTTCATCCAAAAGAAGTATCAATCTTTCAACATCCATTAAAGTGAGTGCCACTAATTCCAGCACTTTCCAGGCTTTCACTGGGAGGTTTTAAAGGTAGTTTTGGTGAACTGGGTGGGAGTTATGACTTGTTTGGAATAGAGGCAGGATCGTGTTTCTTCTTTGAGAGCAACTGCTGGCCATGGAAACCCTCTGACCCCTCTGTGGTTCTGCCAACATCTCAGTCTTCTTCATTTGTTGCTAAACCCAGGGTTCCCATTCTGTGCTCCAAATTCAAACTAATGTTCATTACTGATGATTTCTGTAAATGAATTTGAGTCCTGTTTCTTTTTCTCTGCAGAGTCTGGGATTCCACTGTTCTCAGTTACTTCCAGGGCTGTGAGCCTGAACAGGACCATAACAATCACACTTAACTCCCTGTGTTTTCTAGGAATGTGGAGATGTCACTGGGAAAGCAGAGATGTCCCCAGCACTGAGTTTTGCATTTTGCTATACATTTTAGCAGGCTCTGCTATAAGGAACTGTCAATAGTAAATGTACAGCACTGTAGCCAAGGCAGACTCTGCAGAGCTTCCTGCCAGAAGACCTTATTCTTTTGAAGAAGACATCATTCCTTTTCTAACAGAAATGATGTCAGCAGGATAAAAAAGTGGTCTTTTATGCACTGGGTCATTTTTTCATCCATATGGGGCCCTATGTGACCCATAATTGGAAGAAAATTGGTTATGATGAAAGAGATGATGTAATGTATATCTAGTGTACAGACCATATGTTATGTTCAGGACATGTCCTCTAATTCAGCTGTCTCCACAGGCAGAAGCCTGGTGCCAGATTAGCCACTGTCATCCCCATGTGGCTGAACCCAAGTCAGAAGAAAATAAATGTTTACATCTTAGCTGAATCCTTTCAGCTTCCTTCATTTTCTCAGTTTAAGACATATGGGTTTGTGCCAGTGATGGGGGACTAGACATTGTGTTAAGCACTCGATTATGCTAATAAATTCATGTTTTATATCTGCAAAAGAATTAATATTGATAAGCATATGTTTATGAGTTTCATATTCAGCAGAACCTTCCAGCCATATACCTATGTGCCAGTTCTTTGCAAAATCTGGGATCTAGCAGTTTACACAAGTATTGTAGAAACTGTAAATAGAAATTATTTAATTTTAATTTAGGGGGGGAAATGAGGTGTAAAAAATGTTCTACTCAAACTGTTTACAGATCATAGTATTCTGCAATGCTGGCTGTGAATTTCTTTGATCTGAATAATAGCCATGAAGACAAGAGTGGCTGAGCAGGCAGGAAGAGAAAAAAATCCTGAAGAGGAATGTGAAGCATAACTTGTTTTACCCTGAACCTGCATTATTCTGTGAGTTTAACATGTTCAGTTATGTGTTCTGTGATTTAAACAATCAAGAGACAGATCTGCTCTGTGTCCTAGACACCAAATACCCTTGCTTTCAGCTGAAATTAGAATGCATGATCAGTCAAACACTGATTCAAATGACAGATTCAGAGAAAAATACTTTAAAAAATTTCCAATCAGACCTACCTATCAAAAAGGAACTTTTCTAGTTCATTTGCATTAAATAATAAACTGCAGCTCAGTAGGAAAGTCTGTATATTGTCCTTTCAACAGAGAGAGAGAGAGAGAGAGAGAGAGAGATGAACTTATTCCTTTCACAAGAGAAGTAGAGTTTGACCCCTACCAGATTTTATCCCCTTGCCAATTCATCTTTCCTCATGTAGAGCTTCAGTAGCATGGTCTTGGCTTCTTTGTCTTTGAGATTTGATGCTAACTTATTTTTTAAAAAAATAAACAAATTCAAACCTGATTCATTGGGCCTTAAGAGCAAATGATGAGCTCCCATTGGAGGGTGTCACCGTGAGGAGCCTGTTTGTGTTTGTGTTAGAGCACTCAGAGTCTCGCTGCTCAGGCTGGAGGAGTTTCTTGTGACAGATTATCTCTGGTGATATTTAGCAAGCAGCTCACATGCAACAAATAAAGGCCAGACACGTGTAAGACTGACTGCTTCTGGCAGCTTCATATTAAGATCCATTTTGCCAGATTTGCTTTAGACTTTGAAGTCTGCTCCAAGTATGGATGCAGGAATACCCGTCCTGAGCTTGCATCTGTCGTGCTGGAAATGTTATAAAAGCAGGTGGGTGCAGCACTTGGGGACATGGGTTAATGTGAACCTGCCACTGTTGGGGGAATAGCTGGGCTCAATGGTCTTAAAGGGCTTTTCCAATACTTCTCAGACTCTGGAGGGGGTCTGTTGTTGTCTGCTGCTTGTTTAAGTGCAGGGTGTAAAATTATTTTTAAAAAAATATTTTTTTCTCTGCAGAGGCCTGTAGTTTATGTCAGGCTCTTAAAGGGCCCTGGGAATGAGTGCTGACACTGCTTATTCAGCCCTTCTGCTGCACTCTAAAAGGGTTTCACTCATAATAAATATTGCAGGCAACCTTGAGCATCTTGTGAAAAATTGTCAATAGGCGTCCTATTTCTCTATGCTTGCATGGACCTGGTCTGCTTCCAGTTTTGCAGTGTTGTTGTACTGGGCTGAAGGCAGCAAACAGATTTCTTTTTCATGTGACGTCAGGAATGATGCCTGTGCAAGCTCTGGCACAGAAAACCTTTCCTATTTTTTGTAGATACCTTTGTACTGTGCTCTTTGGGTCTGCAGCTCTCTTGCTCATAGGTCTCTCAGGTGCTGTATCCTCTGGCCAGTCCTGATATAGCTGAGAATGATGAGACGACACAGAAAATCAAAGACTGACAGAATACAGGGGCTGTTTACTGCAGCTCAGGCTCACCATCACTCCAGGAGAAAGAGCTTCTGCTAGGCAAAGGAATTTGGTGCATTACTGCACAGATCTCCAGAAAAAAAATCCCTTTGAATGAAGGGCAGTAAAAGTAGAAAAGCTGAAAGTATTTTCACCAAAACCTAGGTGATATAAAAATCCGCAAAA
This sequence comes from Toxostoma redivivum, assembly GCA_013397375.1. Classification (NCBI taxonomy): domain Eukaryota; kingdom Metazoa; phylum Chordata; class Aves; order Passeriformes; family Mimidae; genus Toxostoma; species Toxostoma redivivum. The sequence goes on from VXBI01008882.1 coordinate 14,676, forward strand.
TCAGTGTCACACTACAGAAAATCATAAGAAGCTGAATTCTACTCTCTGGTACTTTGCTGTTATTGTAAAATAACTCCCAGAGCAACTGAGGCAAATTTATCTGAGTTTTCAAAGCTATCAGTAGAAATCAAACAGTTCAAATCATTAAGTAAATTTTCCTTCACGTCTGAACTTACTGGCCTTGACTAAGCTCCTGCATACAAATCTGCCTGTGTAGTATCTTGTGGGGTCTCAGCCTGGGAATTTTGATGGCCATGCAGCTTTTCCTTTTCCTGGAAGGATTTATGGTTAGATCCATCTAAATGGTACAGTTCCTATATGGAAACAGTCTCATATGATGTGAGCTTACATGAACTGATCGTTTAAAGAAACATATTTGGCCCCAGAGCTGGTGGCTTTGACAAGAGAGAATCAAACTACTTTTTGTGTTTAACTTGCAGTCTCCTAGTATGTGTCTTATTATGCATATTATTCCCAGTACAGTGCATCCCACTGAGTTATTTTTCCCACCTAAATACTGGTTTTCTTTCCTTGGTTCTGGAAGAACAAAATGGTAGAAGAGTGTTTCCAAGTAAGTATCAGTATGTCCTTGCCCTCTACCTCTACTTTTCCCTGGAAAATCTTTGATCTGGCATGGGGGGTCCCCACTCTATTTATATGCAAGGTGAAAATGGAAGCATTTAGCAGGGTTCAGAAGCAGAGGTGTGGGAGCTGTGAGAGGCACTGAGGTAGGACATATCAGGGGCTGGATCCCTACACCTTCTCTGTAAAGCCAGTAGTGTCTAAAGAGCTGCTCTCCAGCCTGCAGGAATTCAGGGTGACCAGCTTCTTACCTTAAACACTCGTGTGACTTTTGTTGTTTAAAATTAGTTAAGGCAAAGCCTGCTTTACCCATTGTCAGTCTTGCCTAAATTGCTATAGGTCACGCTGAGGACTAGCCCTGTCTTCAAGGACTATGTTGAAAGGGTTGCACAAAGTTACCTTTGGCCCTTGTGGAGCACTAGTTACAACTGAAACAAAGTCCATGAACATTTCCTGTTTGCTGCTCCACGCAGCTGGGCTGCTGGCACCCTAGAGCAATTTGCATACACTGATTTAACTGTTGGAAAATCTATTCTCACACAAAAATCTTCCTATTCTTTTAGACAAAGGACTTTTCCCCCCCTCATTTTGTTGTCAAAATCGTTTTCCCATCTGTAATTGGGGCAAAACAACCTCCTAGTCTGGATGTTTCATTCATGGATAAAGCTTTCAATAGAACTTTTTTGAGGGTAGGGGCAGATTTTGCTTGCAGTGAAATGAGTGACAAAACTCCCGGTGAGCTGAATTGAGCCTCTCCTGAAAATGGGGGTGGTTTTTAGAGGAGTTACGATGGCTGTGGACAAGGTCTTGTTGCTCTGCCCTTTCAACAGAGAACTGTGTCTAGTGGAGGAACAATCAGAATATTTGTCTCTTTAAATGAATGGTTCTTAGAGCCTGCACTGAGAGGCAGGCTCCCTCTCTGCGGCTGTGAGGCTACAATAAATCAGCATGCAGGCACTGAGAGCTCTGTCCTTGAAGGGATGCACAGTGACCTTGCTCGTGCTTACTCTGGAGGGATAGGGGAAACAGAGGAGCCCAAATAGTGAGTGGTGTGTGGCTGAAGGCTCTGCATTCTGCATGCAAATGCCACAGCACCACAGCCACGGCACGGACAGCGCGCTGCTACACAGAATGCAGTTTTCCTGCTAGCCTGACCAGACTGCTGCTGCTGTGTTTCTTTTTTTTTTTCTTTTTTTCCTCTCTCTCTCCTTTTTTTNTTTTTCCCCTGCAGGGTTCTGAATGAAATCCTCATGATTGTTGCATGCTTGTTCAATAATAGCACGCCCCAGTCACGTCTCCTTGTGAGCACATTTGGTCGGAATCACTGAGCAGAAGCAGAGAAGAGCTGACGACTATGTGCTTCCAACGCAGGTTGCCGGAGCCCCGTGTTTGCCATTGGCTGCAGTTTTCTGGTTTGTGTGCAGCTTCCCCCATCTGGAATATGAAAATGGGATTGAAGTAGATAATTGCTAGCAGCGGGTTTTCAAGAGAGGCTTAGAGGGAACAGAATGCCTCTCACACAGCACAGGCTGCCTGCGCTGAGAGAGCTCTGAGAGATGATTTTAGATGTTACCCACGTCTGAATCTCCTGGAAACTTTACCATGGAAGCAAGCCATTGCTCACAGTCCTGGAGCTAACATCCAAAAGGGGCAAGGAAGGGGCAGCAGGGCCAAACAATGGGATACCTTGTCCTTGGATCGCTCACAGAAAAGCCAGCAGGCAATCCCCTCCTCCCCCCAGCAAAAAGGGCATGAAGGTGGCGATGAACTGAATTTTACCCGGTGAAGCTTCAGTGGCTTTTAAGGAGGATGGGGTACACTGACCCTTCGTCAAGCCGGGATTTGCTGGGGAACAGAACTTTGTTCTTCATCTTCATCTGCGCCTTTGCCGTGGTCACCTTGCTGCAGCAGATCCTCTACGGGAGAAACTATCTCAAGAGGTAAGGGGGGATCAGAGGGAATAGGAAAAGTTATCTGATCAGACTGAGGGGAGATAGAGCTCCAGGCAAACCTTTATAGCAGTTCAAACCACTTCTCAGTGTTTTGCTGACGATAATGACATCTTGTCAGTCTGGGAAGGTGCATCCAGCATCTGTAATGCCTGTTAGATTATGAATGCAGGAGAAGGTTAGGCAGACTATAATGTTTTGTGAGTTTCCTGCATAATGCTTTAGTCCTCAGCTGCAGCAAAAATAGAGATTTGTGTTTAACTTAAACAGAGTCGTGCCAGCTGAGTATTTGCCCCTGATCAGACCGTGGCTTACAAGGCTTCCCACTCTGTGTAAGTTCAGGCAGAAATGGCTCAAGAAGTTGGATTGAGGTAGCATGCTCCTTGCTGAAACTTCAATGTCTTTGGAAACAAACATGCAGATGCAGTTCCTAAAATCAATATTAGTGTTCCAGATAACTGAGAGAGCACTTTATTTTTGCACTGCTGTGTTCTTATGAATTGCTGCTGAGACTGCTTCACTGTAGAGCACATCAGTCTTTGATCTGAAAATGCTCTTTTCACAGCAAGCACCGATGGGGCTCTATAAATGTTTAACCTTGACCCATGCAGAGTTTTTTTTACTTAAATCTAGTTTGAGAAGTTACAGCTTGTGTGATTTTATGAAGATGAATGTTTCCCTTACATGCTTTAGGTAAGTGTTTCAGTTGTGTAGGCAGCTGCTGTGGAATTTTTTTACTGGAATTAAGCTGCATTCTGCCAGGAGAGATCAATGGTTTGGTTCTTGCCTTGCTTGCAACTCATGTAGTTGTTTGTCTTGTGCCAGGAACAAGCAAAATGCTGGCAAATCAGCAAACGTTTCTCTCTGGGAGGGAAAAGCAAGCATGATATTAATATGTTTAGACAGGGGTGTTGTTTATCCACAGAGCAATTTGTGTGCTTTAAGTAGCACAAGGCCTTGTCTGGGGGACTTTGATTTTTGGGCACCTTAGCTCCAGAAAAATGTGACTTCCTCAGCTGGAAGAAGCAAGAATCAGCAGAAGTGGGGGGTTTTTGGCTTATAGAAAATTGAGGGGAGAAAGGATAACTGACTTGAAATACCCAAATAAATCTTAGAAGAAGAAAGCAATAAATACATCTCTATAAGCACTCAACAAAGTGATAAAATGTTGTAGCAGGAAAGATTTGGATTTAACCATTATGGGGAACTTTTAAAGAAAATAGTTACCTGAAGAGAAATAAAATCTCCATATTTGGGGGGGCTTCAGGAACCTGGTAGGTAGACAAAGGTAGTTCTAAGCTTTCTCAGTGTTAACAATATGACTTTATGGCCAGGTCGAGGTCTCATCTTGCCTTATTTTCTCAGTTTTTCCCATTTGTCCTGGGGGCCTGGCAGCCCTACCAATCCTTGCTTCTCCAAGTCAAAATGACTGCAACAGGATTAGAGAGACAAAAAATAAATCCCAAGTACAAACTGAAAGAAAAAATGGCAGAGTAAAGATAAAATGATGAGAAGATGCAACCAAAAACTCTCCTACTGAGTGATCTCTGTGGCTTGCCTCTGTCCTGCCTCATGCCCTGGGAGCCTTTCCTGTCATCACCAGGGAGTGAAAAAAGGCTGATATCCAGTTCCCAGGATTTCAAGGAGAAAGTCTGGTTCTGAGCCCTCTGCCATCAAAGAGTAGGGAGAAGAGCACATATTTTGTCATTTGGACTGGAAAACTGTTGTTTTTTTGTTTTTTTTTTAAACTCCAGCTCACAATAATTTATTTCTTTTCCCTTTTCCCCCCTTTTCATTTATTTTTTTTTAATTAATCATGTGAAAATAGTGTCATAGAGGGCTCCCCTAACTCAGCACAGAAAAAAAAAAAAAAGCACCTCAGCTCCTTTCTGCTGGGAATTGGCAGTTCCCATCTTCCAGGGAAATAAAAACGCAGGATGTGGCTGTAAGTTTTTGGTGACAGAAAAGTGATTTAAGCAGCTGCCTGCATTGTTACCACAATATTATTACAAAGGTACTTTTTTTTTTTCAGCTTTCCTTTCCCTCCCTCACTTAATGCCCTGCAGTACCTTCTGGTGAGCATTCCAGGGCAGTCTGAGCTCCGTGCAGGGGCAGCTGTAACCTTTAATTAATCTTGCATTTCACAAACCTCCGGTGCTAAGCCCCCTGCTAGGAGCTGATTCTGGCTGTGGGGCTCCTTGGACATGTTATAACTTGTACCTGGTGGTTTTGGAGAGGCTCCTTGGAGAGGGGAAGTGGGATATTTATAGGCCTGGTGCCACTTGCCAAGCTGGAGCTTGGGGACACTGCATGAGCCCACAGCCATTTACTCAGATTCCACGTGCTGCCTGTTTGGGATGCTTTTGCCTGCATCCCCACACCTGCAGCAACAGTGGCCATTTCCCAAGGCAGCAGGAAGAAATTCCCTTGTGTATTTGGAGAAAACTGAAAATTGCCCTAAAGTACTCTTTCAGTAAATGTACAATGCTTTTAAGTCTAAATATAACACTGGGGTAGCTCTTTTCTCTGCAAGATGGTGAAAATGGGTAAAGGCCAGCAAGGCAGGGAAATGTGACCTGAAACAAGCAGCTTGGGCATAATGCAGGTGACAACACAGACTCAGGACTGGTCCCAAAGAGCAGAGTGGAGAAAGGTGCCCTTTTCTGGGAGAAAGATAGAAAAGTTTGCTGCGTGACTGTAAGCTGTGCCATGGCACTTGCCCTTACAAGGAGGGAATGGGCTGGTTTGGTGGCCATGAAATCCCACCTGAGGCTGTCCATGGAAGCTTGGGGTCCTGTACTTGCCCAGAGCCATGTTCCCAGAGCATCTGTGGGGGTGGCAGGACTGCGGACAGGAGAAAGGATGCTCAGTGAAATAAACTCTGCTCAGGGAAATTTGATAAGAGGCCAAGGGGCCCAGCCTCTGATCAAGATTGTCTCTTTCCCCTTATGGGATGTTAATAGACTCCTGGCATTGCTGGAAGAAGGGGACAGTGCAGAGATTGAATTTCTAGGCATTCACACATTTTTCTCTCACCATGTAATATTGTCCACTCCTTCCTTTGCAGTTTTAATACAGTGTCATCAGAAAGCAGAATCCTACCCACCTTTTTTTTTTGCCCTTTTTCAGTTTTCTCCCAGGTGGGATGGATGTGGGTGCTCTCACCAAGGCCAGTGCCTTATCCCTGTAGCTACAGCTGAAGTCCTAACAGGAGAGTCAAACTGCAGGCTGGAGAAAAGACATGGGGAAGCTCTGGTTTCTGTAGCTTCTGATCCCAAGTAAAAAGGATGATGGAATGAGATATAATTAAGGGACTTTAATACCGCTCTCTGGGGTAATTATTTTTATTTTAGGATTAATGTGATGATTAAAAATCCACTGCATTGATCTGCTAAAGTAGGTTAAATGCTGCAGACTTCTGCTTAAATCTAGAGCTGTCGCTTGCTTTTGTATTGACTCATCTTTCCAATGCTCGCCTTTCAGCTGAATTTTCTTTTGAATCAGATGCTCAGCTGAGGGCTGGCCTTTTTTTGTCAGCTCTTGTTTGGCCAGTAGGGAATAATCCTGGATTACATCAGGAAACTGCCACTACAGTAAAAAAATGTTGAAATCTGTCTTCATCTCCCAACCTGTAGCATTGGAGAGATCAATAGGACAGTCCTTCCCTTTGGCAAGGGAAAAATATCAGAGCAATACTTTGCTATACACCAATATTCTCTTGGCAGGAAATTCACTAAATTCTGGGTGTTTTCTTAGACTGACTTCTGCACAGGGATAGTGTCAGATGAAGAAGGGAATCTGCCCCTTTAAAACTCCTTTTTTTTCAGCTGAGTGAGGAGAACACATTTCCAAAACTATTAAGGACTCTAAACAAATATTACCCCAAGGCCTGCCAGAGGGTAAATCAAAGATCTCAAAGAATCACACAGCAAGAGTCAGCAAACATTCCCAAGCAGGTAGCCTGCATTATTTGAAAGCTTTGTACCTTCTAAATGAGAATAAAACATCATTTTTATGTATGTGCTCCCTCTTAACTAATATCAGAATCTCATGACTTGAGATAAACTCACCGTTTTTAAATATCTTAGGCAGCTTTTATTCAACAGTTGCAAATAAATTCCCAGACATCCTTACTCCTTTCCTTACCACCAAAGATTATTTGGAATCACTTTCTGCACTGCATGGACTAAAGGAATAAACCCAGGGAAAATAAACCTGAACTACACATTTGAGAGATTATTTAGTCTGTATCCTATAATCATGTCATTCTTACAGCAGGGACAGCAGGAATTGCAAGGGGGACATGGAGGCTACATGTGGACCAAGTTGTAGTCTGTCCTAACCTGGGTTTTTTGTCCTAATTACAGCCTCCTCAGGTCAGTTGAGAGCTCCTGCCCTATCCCTGGCACATGTTTGTCTGGCCAGCTCATAACACTCTGTGAAAGTGTTAACTATAACCTAAGACCATCTATTCCTGTAATAAAACTCTCCTTCCATTTAAATATCTTCCCCAAGAGGCGTAATCTGAAGGTCACCCAGTGAGTCATCTCTCTCTGGTCACACAGCTCTGTGCTTCCAGTTCTAACCAGAGGGAATTACTACCCCACAGAAATTACATGTATCCTGTGAGTCATCTGGATAAATTCCTGACAAGGCACTGGGCAGGTCTTGGGTTTGGGAGGTTTTCTTCAGAGAAGAGTGTTGGAAACTTCAGAACAAAGCAAAGTCTTCAAACAATATGGAACATCAAAAAAAAAGTGTGTTTATGGTATATGGACATCACCTTAAATTGGCCAGATCTAGCTGAGCACAGCAGGAGAAGCTGAGACTCCAGCCACGCTGTTTCTGCTACAGGGCATTCCCAAGACCATTTCATGGGGTGCAGGCATCCCTGTTGGCAATGGGGTGGAGAGGGCAGAACCAACAGGGAGCTGGTAGATTAGTTCCAAAGTTGTGGCATCACAGAATCCCAGAATGGTTTGTGTTGGAAGGGATGCTAAAGCTCATCCAGTGCCATCCTCTGCCATGGGCAGGGACATCTTCCACTATCCCAGGGTGCTCCAAGCCCTGTCCAACCTGGCCTTGGGCACTTCCAGGGATCCAGGGGCAGCCACAGCTGCTCTGGGAAACCTGTGCCACCTCTGTCACAGGGAACAATTTCTCCTAACATCTATCCTATACTTACTCTTTGTCAATTTGAGGCTATCAATCTGAGGCTTTTCAGCTTTGTCCTGTCACTCCAGGCCCTTATAAATAGTCTCTCTCCATCTCTCTTGTTGGCTCCCTTCACATGCTGAAAGGCCACAATTAGATCACCCCAAAGATTCTCTTTTCCAGGCTGAACAATCCCAATTCTCTCAGCCTCTTCTCACAGAAGAGCTGCTCCATCTCTCTGATATCCTGGCGGCTTCCTCTGGACTGGCTCCAACATGTTGATGTTCCTCCATCCAGAGGCTGGATACAGTCACCCCATCCCACTGGTCATCCCATTCCCTTTCTCACTGCTGCTATTTGTTGCTTTAGGCAATTTTTCTGAATCCAAAATTTTTTCCTTCTTCTTCTTCTTAAGGCTTAGGGATTTTTTACCATAATTTTACCATAATTTTACCACAATTTGATTTTGAATGAGAGCATCAAGTGGCTGAAGTTTTAGTACTAGAATGTGAGGAAATGTCATTGCCTCTCCTGGCAGTGCTCCCCATGGCCCTGATGTTGAAAACCAGCAGAGTTTATATCCCTGCTCCCTCTGTGCTGTATTTCTAGCACTATTTTCTTTCACCTCTGCTGTTGAGATGGCAAAACCACCTGCTGGTCTGGTCAGTGAAATGCCAGTTCCTTCTCCACTCTTCAGATGACAGTAAATTAAGGCAATAAGCACCAATTATTTCAGTGTTTTACATGTGCAAATTGTATTATCCAAGCATGCCACTCCCTGGTGTGTTACACCATGGTCCTTCTTGACTTCAGATCATGAAAGATGTGTCACTACAGAGTGGCCTTTGGACACTTTCCCCTTTTATTGTGGCTGTGGCCACCCAGTAGCTCCTAAGCCAGTGTCCACCAGCCCACCCTGTGTTTGGTATGAATCGTATTGGGCTGTAGGAGCTCTCCAGAAACATTTTGCTCTGGAGCAGTGAATTATAGGTGTCCTGCTTACCAGCCAAAAAATGGCCATCATGATTACTGATTAATACAGAGACAATTAAATCCTGATTCTAATCCATGTAGTAGTTGGTAGTAGTTTCCTTCAGTCTAACTTTATTATGTGAAGATGTAGGCCTGCTTCTGTCTGTGCAAGCAATTTTTCTTGTGTATTTGGCTGAATATCTGGGTTAAATCCTCATTTTATACCGATCTGTTGCCTCAATATGACAAAGTAATGGTTGAGTTTGGCCAGTGTCTAGCATTCAACACCTTTTCATCCAATGTGATTTAACTGTTGTGACATTTCTTTTAGAGAAGAAATGCTATCAACTTGTTTTATGATGTTTGAAAAGAATTACCTGCTTGGCCTCTGCGTGTGTGGGCAGGTACAAAGTTCAGTCTTGCCTCCATTTGTAAAAAGCCAAACCCAGAACCTTGTGTTCCCATTTTGGGTTGTGCTCCATCCATGTTCCCCACAGCCCCAGCTGTGATGGATCACACCCTTGACCAATGACCTCTGTGGCCAATGTTGGTGACCTGGTAACTTGGTCTTTTCTTTTTTACCCAGTTGGAGTTTCCTGATTGTTCTTCGACTTGCTGGATTTGGTTCAGGCATAATTACTGTGCAAAGCTTTGTATTTTCTTACTTCTACTGTGCTTCATTCTTACCCTTGATTGCTTTTTCATTTCATTTCTCAATTTTTAATTCAAGTGTATTCATTGCTCAGCAGTCCATGTCTCCCTCAGGCAAATTGTGGACTTAACCTCTCATTTCTTTGAGGCATGCTTGCCCTCTGTTGCTTGTATCCATTTTGCTTTTCCATCAGCCCTGCAGATAGTCGCTGTCCTTCCATGTCCTCTTTATTTAGTTGGGTTTATGCTTTAGTTCTCAGGGTGAAAGCCTTAAAAGCAGCCTCTGTCACTGGTTTGGCATTTTCTATCAGAACAAGTACAGCCAGAGCTGGGTTTTTGACAGTCCTAACTGAACATCTTAGGCTGTAAATATTTTGGAGGGGTTGCATAAGTGGCAGGAGAAGACTGTGCCATCCACTTCTGTGATAGAAAGAGGGAATATTTGCTACTCCTGTGCCTGGCACTGGATGCACACTCATTGACTGTGAATTCATTTTGCACATTGTCTTCAGCATGAGCCCTCAGGGCAGAGTAGGGACACTTGACCTGATGCTGAATATATTAGTACTGGAAACTTGAGATGCAGCGCAATTATTTTAGTCAGATCTCTTGTGGTGTGGTGAGATTTGGAACCCACGCTGCATCAGGCATCTACCATCTCAAATATCAGAATTTGCTGGTATCTTAAAACATTTGTGATTTCCTGCGAGTCTCCATGCTCAGGGCTTGGTTGTTTTGGTTTGTTTTGGTTTTTTTTCTTTTCTTGAAAAGCACCTTCCTCACCATAATTTCATTCTGTTGTTGGCTTTGTACTGCCCCTCAGTATTACAAAAAATGATATTTCAATTATGAATAATTATAATTAATTATATTGTGAATAATTATTACCATAGAGTTGATAAATATTATCTATTACTCCCTTAGATGTTTATCTTCCAGCTACAGAATAGAAAAGTTAAGATTGTAATTGTTTGGAAGGTATCCTTTGATGCTCTTATTTTCTGGTCAACATTAAATCCAGTTTTAGCCAACTATTTTAATATTTTTTATGCTTCCTGGGAAGTGATTTTACACCAAGTTTTTTCAGATATTGCTTGTGAATATCTGATGCAAGATTTAACCCAAATGTAAAATGTGCTATATGAAACAAACCTTTTTTTCCTGTGTAATAATGGTTATAATCCAGAAGCTTCCCACCTGTGTTTCCAATTTTGCTTTTTGTACTAGTCAAAATATACTCCTCCACCATTTTAATACTATTATTTCCCTCTAACAAAAAGAGCCAAACTTGTCCCTGCTATAATTCTATAATTGGTAAGGCCAAGAGTATGGTGAAACCAGATGTGCTTCTTTCCCACATCCTCCATCCATATTTTGTTTTCATGGGGCCCATGTTATTTAATTTCTTCCTTTTGCTGTGAATATACCATTCCTACTCTTCCACATATTTTCATACAATTTTCAAAACCTTTTAATAATCTTGTCCCTGTGAGATGGCAAGTGATCAGCTCAGTAATTACCCACTATCATTCAATTTGCAAAGCTGTAGGTCACTGAGACAAAGGTTGATCTCTATTAATTCAGCAAGCAGAAGTATGTATTGCCTGTATCAAGACTAAAAACTTGCATTTTGCTAATTTCTCTGCAGAAATAAATATTTCTCTAAACTTGGCTGGTTGGATTCAATGCTGCTTCCACTGAAAACTATGATTTTTTTTTATGGACTCACATAAGAAGGGGAGTATCTTGATCAAGTACTTGAGTTGGCCCCAGGAATGTTTTATTTATTTATTTGTGCCCTGCCTGGCAGGGTTGTGGCCCTGGATTCTGGACTGAAAGAGGCCAGCACACACATGGTATTTTCCTGGAATTACATAGCACAGGTGAATTGAACAGGCAGATTTTCCTTCCTTCCTTCCTTCCTTCCTTCCTTCCTTCCTTCCTTCCTTCCTTCCTTCCTTCCTTTCCTTCCTTTNTCCTTTCCTTCCTTTCCTTCCTTTCCTTCCTTCCCCTGTGCTGCATCTTTTAACTTGTTGTTCCTTGAATATTTATTTCAAAATGGATTGGGGTGTTTAAAGTGATGTTAAACTATTCAAATAAGCATTTGCCTTGTTCTTGTCATCTGGCTTCTTTGTCTTCCAGGATTAAATCTGGCCCTTTTGTTAGGAAAGAGGATTTGGACGCAGGCTGGTCTGACTGGGCACTGCTGGGTTGGGTTTGATCTCAGTGTCTCACTGTTCTCTGTTTTAACTTTAGTCCTTTACTCCTTTTGGGCCTCTGTGATGTCTTCTCAAGTGCAGTGTAAATAAACTTGCTGTTTCTGGCCTGTGCAAAATGAAAAGGGATCCTTGTTTTTGCTCCAAAACTCCTCTTACTGCTGTCTCTGCTGTGCTTCTCTTCACTTGTGCAGCAGCCTGTCACACTGGAGACTCCTGATATTCCCCCCACCCAAGCTCCTCTCACTCCCTGATCCATTTTAGTGTGTGTTTCCAATCACTCTCATCTGCAGGTCACTCGTGCATACCACGGTTTTAATTTTATTTTCCGTTCACTCTGTGGACACAGTGAGTCATAGTTTCCTTATTTTGCAGAAAGAAGGAACTGGATCTCTGGCAAGATTAACCATCTGACTTTCCAACACCTCTGTGACATCCCTGTTAATAGGCTAAGGGCATCACTTTCCGTTTTCAAAGCGAGCAGAGTGATCATTTAACACTAAAGTCTTCAGTTCCTCCTCCTCCTCAAGGGCACAAGAATTACAAAACAGGGAAACTGAGGTACAGTGAAAGTGATTTTCCAGTGACTTTAGGAAGCCTTTATATGGCCTGGACTGTTGATCATCAGGACAGGGACTAGATATGGTTTCTATATCTGAGTAGTGTGCAACAAGGAAGTGCAGCACCATGACCAGGCCTGCAGAAACAGGATTATAAAATTACTAATGATATATATGGAATTAATGAATATACTGTTTGCTTATAACTTCAACAGGAGCTGGAGTCACAAAACCTGGATTTCCTGTCACTTTCTAATGGCCTCTTTGCTAGGGAGAGTGCATATGGAGGAGGGATATGAGAACTGCTGGAAAACAAGAGCAGGAGAAGTGAAGACAAATAATAGAGGGAGCTCAGAAAGACAATGAAATAATTTCCCTTGTTCTTGGGGACATCCATATCTTCCTTCCCTTCCTCTGTTTCTCCTTCCTTACCCATCTGTGTAGACCAGCAAGCTGAGTCAGGTTTTGGCTTAGCTTCACCATTATAAAATAACATTTGTTTCTCCCTGGTTTTGCTTGGGTTTGGATTTAGTCTGCCTGTGGTACATGCCAAATGGGGGTAGTGGTCGCTGTCACCTTTTAAAGATAAGTGGAAATCACTTGCTGCCTAGGATTAAATGGGATGAACTGGTGATATGTGGGGAATTGATAGTGGCTGGAGTGGCAGGTGATGCCCCTGCTGCCACTCAGTCCCTGTCACCCAGAGGTGCTGCCCAGTGTGTTACTCAGCCACCTGCACCTTGTGCCTGGAAAGCCCATGGCTCTCTCCTGAACAGGTTCTGCTGCACACACAGTCATGGCCCACTCTCTGGGTAGAGCCCAGACACGACCTCCAGCTGCACTTGGAGACTTTTGGGTCTCCTTCACTTAGCAGCTCCCTTTTATAAGCCTTGCCTTCTGGTCTGAAGTGAATTTTCACCTTTCCTTTCCTTTTCAGAAGCACAATAGGCAATGCTGAGGGGGGATCTCAGTGTGACAGCAGCATGGGTGCAAAGCTTCTCTCTGCAATTCATCTGCTTGCTCATTCTTGCCTTATAGTTCAAAAACCTCATAATTATCTGACATCTTCTGCTATTAAAACCTCTGCTTGTGTAGGAGTTGTTTTTTGTTTGGATTGCAGCAACAGGCTTTCAGTTTTTGCTTCCTGCTGCTTCCTGACAGCCGGTTTTGACAAGCCCTTCAGAGTCACTGCTGCTTTGTTAATTTTCTGGCTTNCTTGCTGTCATTAGCATCACACGTTGGGGACACATACCAATTTTAGTTATAATAGGGCAAATTGAGCAAATGGCAAAATTCCACTTGGTAATCATTGGCAATGATTCCAGGCTTTAAAATAGCCTGCCCGCCTTCCTTCCTTCCTTCCTTCCTTCCTTCCTTCCTTCCTTCCTTCCTTCCTTCCTTCCTTCCTTCCTTCCTTCCTTCCTTCCTTCCTTCCTTCCTTCTTTTTTCTTCCATTTTTTTAACTGTTAGACATGAACTATGTGAATTAAATAGTAGACCTCTCTGTCTGAGTAATTTCCTCAGCTTTCCTCACCTTCTTTTACCTTTTCCTTACCTTTTTGCTCTGATGTTTTTCTCCTCCTTTCCTGTGTGTGCTTTTGTGTTGCAATTCTGATTCACAGAACCTTAATTTGTTTAGCTTTTTAAATTCATTTAGTGCTGGGAGTGAACATGGTAGAATTTGACTGAAATAGAATGCCAAAGAAATACACTGATGAAGCAGTTAAAGTCTCTTTTCTCTTTCCTCAGGCTGTTTGCACAATTGGCCAGACAATTTTTATGGATGCTTAAAACTCAAAACTGAGAGGATTAGAAAATGTTATATTTCAAAAATTAAATTCTCCCAACTCAAGGCTGATTGAAATCAATGGTAAAGCTCTCGGTAATCCTGTTAGAAACAGAATTAATTCAGTGTTTTTAAATATCTCATCCTTGGTTTTTACTCAGTCCTAATACTACAAACCGTTATTTATGGAAGAACAACTGCGACTTATTTTACCAACCCTGCAAGAAATGCAGACCAGCAGCTTGGTCTCAGTCTTGCAGGCTCACAGTAAGACACACAGCCCTATAAGCTGTGCAAAATTTCTTTGGTGGGGTATTTTGTGTATTTATAAGTCTGTTTTCTGTTAATCTCTGGAGTGCCTGTTGGAAGACAAGCCCTGTGTGGTCTGTCTGGTTCAGGGCTGGACACTCAGCTTTGATCTGACCCTAAGCTCAGCTCACAGCTCTGTACTTTGTCCTTAACCACACAGAAGTGTCATATCCAGATACCTCATGGATATTTTTGTACCCTAATTGGATCCCCACTCTGACACTTCAAAGCTAAGTGTATTGAGCTGGTCATCATGTCTGCCATTCCTCAGGATTCCTTCCAATCTTCCCTTGGATCTTACCCAAAACATGAATGTCCTTTACACTTGGTACCTCTGCTGAAGTGCATGCCCTTCCCCAAAAACAGCTTGATGAAAGGGGGGCATTAAAGAGAGACTTTCCAATTTGTTTTGCTTGATGGACAGATTGACCCCCCCTCCACCTTGGAACAAGTACTTAGATTTCCTTTCAGCTAGATTTACTTAGATTTCCTTTCCTTTCATAGATAGGGAAAGGACTTTACTGCATATTTTAATTCTTCATTTAATCTGCCTGAATATTGGCTGTGCTCTAGGAGAGTTCACCTCTGGAGGACACACCAACACCAGCCATTTATCTGGATTAATGCTCTCTATTTCAGTTCGCAAGAAAATATCTAAGCCCGAAATAGAGAATATAAATTCAATTAAAAATCACAATTCTGGCTTGGTTTTCCCATACTTCTACCCTCTCTCCCAATGTATCATTCAATGATGCCTTTAGCAATTAAAATATATTTATAAGGTCGTATACTTAAATGTCTTTTACAAAGATGTATATTTGAAGAAACCATATTTCTATACCAGTTACAGTGTGGCAAAAAATGTGTTAGACTGTGGTATATGGGAGAGAACCACAAACTTTTATTTCAACAAGCTTCAAAGTGAAGTCTCTGAGTAATTTTCTTATGTTTTCTTCACACCAATATTCCACTCATAAATTGTACCTTGAGCAGATCAGCTGATTAAAATCTGCCAGAGAAGCACACAAATTATGAGACTGCCTGATAATCCAGAGTACTGCATTCCCCTATGGCCACTACAGCATAATGCCTGCACACTTTGATAAGAATCACAGAATCCAAACAGGGTGGTTTGGGTGGGGAGGAAACTTCAGCTTCATCCAGTGCCACCCCTGCCATGGGCAGGGACACCTTCCACTGTCCCAGGCTGCTCCAAGCCTCATCCATCCTGGCCTTGGACACTGCCAGGGATCCAGGGACAGCCACAGCTGCTCTGGGCACCCTGTGCCAGGGCCTGCCCACCCTCCCAGCCAGGAATTGCTTCCCAAGATCCCATCCAGCCCTGCCCTCTGGCAGTGGAAGCCATTCCCTGTGTGCTGTCCCTGCATGCCTTGTCCCCAGTGGCTCTGCAGCTCTCCTGGAGCCCCTTCAGGCCCTGCCAGGGGCTCTGAGCTCTCCCTGGAGCCTTCTCTTGTGCAGCTGAGCACCCCCAGCTGTGCCAGGCTGGCTCCAGAGCAGAGGGGCTCCAGCCCTGCAGCAGCTCCGTGGCTCCTCTGCACTGGCTCCAGCAGCTGCACGTCCTTGTGCTGTTGGAGCCCAGGGCTGGAGGCAGCTCTGCAGGGGGGGTCTCACCTGAGCACAGGGGCACAGGGGCAGAATCCCCCCTGCCCTGCTGCCCACGCTGGGGATCAGCCCAGGGCAGGGGGGTTAGGCTGGGCAGGTCCAGCTCTCACCCACAGCACCCCCAGCTCCTTCTCCCAGGGCTGCTCCCTCTGCTCATCCCCAGCCTGGATCGATCCCAGGTGTAGCTCCAGCACTTGGCTCGTTAAACCTCACAAGATTCCCCTGGGGACATTTTAACATCCCATGCTGTTCCTTTTTAATTCCCTGTGCTAATAATTGCTGCAAATTAGACTGCAGGATGAATGTGGCCAGAGAGATTCACCAATCCTTGTCATAAGCCTGGTGACCAGCAAAACTATCAGGGTCCTGGATGTCCTTTGTTTTGGACAAAGTGTGCTGGCAGATTGCTTCCTGGCTGTCCCCACACTGCCCAATTGGGAAGTTAACTTTCACTGTTGGCAGCACCAAATGTTCACAACTCAGCTTGCCTGGCTTCTGAAATAATGAAATTGGGTTAAAAAGAAGATTAAAAATAACAATCTGCAAGATCCCTTTTTGTTGGCTTCTGAGATAAGGGAAGGGTTTTGACTTGTGTTGTGAAATATTTCTCCAGCATTCTAAAATTTCTACCCTGCTATTGGTGTAATTTCTGGAAGACTGCAGGCATCATAGGGTTTGGAACAAATCTGTAAAAGTTTGGAAAACAGGGACCAGTGCTGATTGTGTTTAGGCATTGGCTTAAAAAAATGTCATCTTTCCAAACAGGCAAAAGAAGCACTATATTGTGACTTTAGAGATGTCATCAAATGACACATCCTATTCAACCAGAACCAACAAATCAGAGGAAGGACCCAGTGCCCACATTTAGGAACTACTGTAGATGTAAAACTGAAGTTTGGTGGTTTTACTTCTTTGTCCTGGTGGTTCCCCCTGGCTCTAACTTTTTGCCTTGTGTTTTGGAGAATGAAATTTCTGCCTCCTCATACATGTGTGTTGTTTATGAGCACAGATAATTACTGGCCTTCAAATTTGTATGGGCAGCCTGCTACTGTTTTTACCCAAGGACTTGCAGAGTCTATGGGAAGTAAAAATTAATTGTTTGCCCTAGTAAGGTGATATCTTCTTGTCCTTGGTATCTTTTAATTGTTTTTGATGAATGTGTTACAGTCACATTTGTATGTTAAGAAATAGAGCATGAGAACTCATGCTGACAGACTTAACCTAATGAATGATATCAAATATCAACTGCCTCATTTTCTTGCTAGAGGGCTGCAGTTTAGCTGGCAGAATGGAGAGGAATTGGCAAATTGGACCGGCACCTTTAATTTCACGGATGACGGAGCAGTGAAGAGTGGCAGTGACACAGGCACCAGGTACCAACACCCGAGGGAATGGCTGTAGACGTTTCTTTCTCCTTGTATGAACCACAAATGTGAGCACAGGCTGTATGAAAAATGAGATCTGCAGTGTGCTTTGGCTGCTTGGCACTGCTTCCCACAGATGTCAGGGATGCCCAAGCACTGTGCTGTCTTCCCCCTTTGCAAGCTTTGGGGACATTTTGGAATATGCCATAAGCATCCATGAAGTCTGCAGGAGGGTGGCTTCTATGTCCTGGCCTCTCTTCTTTCCCTACCAATGCTGTGTGTCAAGGTGTGGCATATGGGAGAATGGGACTTCAGCAGAGAATGTCCCAACGTGACAGCATTGGTGCACACAGAGCACATTGGGGAATGTGGTCTTCAGAATAAGACATGTATTCCATGAAAACATAGTTTAACTTGAGTTATTTCAGGGCCTAGCAGGGAAAAAGTGTTCTGTCAACATAAGACTGGAGTTTTTCCTTTATTTACAGCATTTGGCAACATGAGAAGCACTGGTGTGCTGCCTCACTTTTTGTACTTTTGAGTTTGACATGGGCTCAGGTGTCTGCAGGACCATGTGCAGACTCATAAAACTGGCAGCAGTTGTGCCTAAGGAGCTCCACAGCTATCCAAGGCCATCTGCACAGATCCAGGCATGGGCATAAGGTGGATATTTGGGCTCTTTTCCTGGAACACCAGTTACCGGGGTTAAAAATCCGTAGTCGTGTAGCATCAAGTTCAATAAACAGCAGGGAAATCTTAGAAAGAGCTGCAAAATAAAGAAAAAACTAAAAACAATTATAAGAACCTTACACTTGTGTATAAAGAAGACTCTGAGTAAATTGCCCATTTTATTGTAAATATCATCATTTTGTAACCGTACACCACTACAGCTGTGGAGCTGATAGCACTTCAAAGGCAAGCAGAAGTTGCAGAGTCTAACCTGCCAGAAATCATCCTGTCACTGAACCACAGCAATGCTGCAGTTCCTGTTCAGGCTTTTGCTGTAATGTGATCCTGTACGAGTGCTGCCCGCTGCTCTGCTGGTTGGTCTTGTAAAGGCTCTTTATAGGAGCAACCAACCTCCACTGCAGTTTTTCACTTAGAGCAGGGGAAAAAATGTTTGTGTGTGTGTGTGTGTGTGTGCATCCATCTATCTTCTACTCTTTGTTGCCTTTTCAGTGTCTGCATATATAGTCTGTATTTACAAAGTCTTCAGTTTAGGCACTTGGCATATAAAATTACTCAGTGTGACACAAAGACACACATCATCTTGAAGGCATGAGAAAACAAACAAATATAGATTTCCTCCTCTAGACACCTTTGACAGAGACAATTGAACCATCATTGATTGCCTGACTGGGAACCAAAACTCTTGAATACAAAAGACATAGTTGTGAGGGGCTGAACCACCGTGCTGCTCTCAGTGTCTTCAGCCTGTTCAAAGACTAAGAGGTTCAAGGTGCAAGTGGTTTTTGCACAAACAAGCTGCACAAGCTAGATATAAACTGAAAAAATTTACAATAGCAATTAAAAAAAAGAAGTGTGTTTCAAAGCCTGAGTTATGTGGTATGTCAATGACTGTGCCTCCACTGGACAGGTTTCCCAGGGAATGGGCATGGCCATGAGGCTGCCTGGGGCATTTGGACAACACTGCAGGGATGCACAGGTGGGAATTTTTGGAGTGTCTGTGCAGGGCCAAGAGCTGGACTGGATGATCCTCGTAGGTCTCTTCCATCTCAGGACATTCTGTGGTTCTGTGTTAGTGACAGTGGAGCTGAAAGCTTTTCAGTCAGGGATAAGTCTACCCACAACATATTTCACACCTAAATGTGTTAGAGATATTATTTATCCTTTTGTCTACTGTATGAAACCTGGGAATATAGGAAAATAAAAAAGTACTGTCTAAGTGTGGAGAGCAGAGCTGTGTCAAAATTGTTTACTATATACCTTTGATCAACTTTCTGACTGTGTTGTCACCAGACATCTCCTGAGAGTCTTAATCTGACACTCAACTTTAGGCTGTTGATATAAAATGAAAACAAGTCTTCCTCTAATGAATAATTCTTTCCACTGAATGGAAAACTTGCAGACTACATTTTGCAGAACTGATTTTATTTGTATATATTTACAGGACTCCAGAGAGCTGTCTGAGATGCACAAAACTAATTGCATGTCAGCATAAGCACAGAGAATATTTTTCACTGCATAGCTCTGCAGTTTGCTGCACTGTCACCTTCTTGTAAAAGGTTAGGTGTTAAAAGATATTAATTGAAATAAGTATGAATATATAACCTGTACCATTTATATATATGTAGAGAGAGACACATGTTTATTCATGCACATGTGGTATCAACTTGAACATATTCTAGAACTACTCTTTATCTTTTAATTACATAACTTAATACAGGGTGTAGAGATGCTGACAACTCATCCTGTAGGAGTGAAGTTTTAGATGAAAATAAAGGATTTCCAAAGTAAAAGCATGCTGAAAGAACAAGTGCATTAGAATTGCAAGTCAGCCCAACTTCATGAGAATAGTGGCCTTAGGGAAACCAATGAACAGTGAAGATTAAACACTGCATGAAAATGATCAAGTAAGAAAGACATGAAGATTAAGGTGTTATGTAATTTCAGTAAACACTGAGTCACTCCTTAGATAGAATCACAAAATAGTTTGTGTTGGAAGGGACTTTTAAGCTCAGCCAGTGCCACCCCTGCCATGGGCAGGGACACCTTCCACTATCCCAAGTTGCTCCAAGCCCTGTCCAACCTGCCCTTGTACACTGCCAGGGATCCAGGGCCAGCCACAGCTGCTCTGGGCACCCTGTGCCAGGGCCTGCCCACCCTCCCAGCCAGGAATTGCTTCCCAAGATCCCATCCAGCCCTGCCCTCTGGCAGTGGAAGCCATTCCCTGTGTGCTGTCCCTGCATGCCTTGTCCCCAGTGGCTCTGCAGCTCTCCTGGAGCCCCTTCAGGCCCTGCCAGGGGCTCTGAGCTCTCCCTGGAGCCTTCTCTTGTGCAGCTGAGCACCCCCAGCTGTGCCAGGCTGGCTCCAGAGCAGAGGGGCTCCAGCCCTCTGATGGCTGAGGTCTGAAATCAAACACACTTCTCTCACTGAGCCCTGCTCTGACAGCTCTGCTGGGCTGGGGTAACTCAGCAAACCCAGCTTTTCATCACAGTGCTTCTGACAGTTCTTCAGACCGTGTAGGAGCAGCCCATGGAAATAAAAGCTTATGTCACGTGTGTGGTGCAACCAAGAGTGTGGATCCCGTTTGTGTCACCTAATACTGCTCTGGGCAGACACTTGACAGGTGTCAATTTGCTGGGCCCTTTTGGGCACCAGAGCCTTCATTTCAATTCAGATTACATTGCTGAATGCCTTCTAGGTAGCAAGGAATTTGTGAATATTTGCAAGAAGTAAAAGTTAAGCACAGGAGCGCCCCAAAACCATAGGGATTTCAACCATAGGTATTTCAGCCAAAAGAGGACTACCCACACAGATGCAACAACAACCAGTTGTTGAACACTGGCTTATTTTTGATTCTTGTGCATCACCCATTACCCATAATTCTATCTTTTGCATTTTACTTTGTGCTAAGCATCATTAAACCTTCCAGCATCCTTGTGGAGAATCAGGTAAAGAGTTTTATCTAATGTTGGTTATGAGGAGTGATATATTCAACCACTTACCAGAGCCCTGATTCTCCTGCTCTCCTTTGAATATGTTTTGCAACTTACTGAAATTGTGAGTCGTCATGCTTAAATAATTCTTCACTGGCAAGAATCTGCCTTAATGACAGGATGACTTATCTGCCATATTAGTTTGTTTATAGTGTTCTCTTCAATCTACTGGAGCTGAAGATACGATTCAATGTAGAGTTTTTGTGGTGAGACCACAGAAGCCTTTGATGGGTGATAGGGGATTATACTTTTTGGCCTGTCAATTTGTACACTGAATTCTCTAGTATGACAGTTATTAAGCTTTGTCCCCACTGGCTACAAAATAAAAAGTAGAATCAATTTGATTTATCACATACATGTTGTACAGAAGTGAATGTAAGGGCTTAGGATTTTCCTTAAGTTACATTGCTGAGTTCCTCAAGGATCCTAAAGTCTAAAAACCACAAGGAGGAAAAAAAAAAGAAGTAGTTACTTGTAATAAGCCAAAATGTGGGTTTTGAGATGTCATTGATGTAGAAGGGTTGTCATGAGTTCTGCTATGCCTTCTAGGTGGGTGGTCGTACAGATAACAACATCAGCAGATCATTTTAGTCAGAATGAATGGGAAAGGGCTTGATTAAAACGCCCAAGCAGCAGTTTATTAAAAATCTGAGGGTTTTGAAATGAAATTGGGAAAACAGGGCTTCCTGCAGCATACTCCACTGCTTGTCAGGAGACAGCATTGGTTTGATACAGTGAAAGACAAGAAGCACCAAGGTGTCCCTGAAACTCAAATTCAATGTAGTCTCCCATAAATCATTCACACAGTGCACAGTGGGTGAACCTCTAAACAAAGATGGGTGTCAGTCTGTGTCAGAGGGGACCTGGGAATCATAGAGGTTGGTGGTGGTGATGGACTGCAAGGTGGGCTTATCTCCAGGGAGAAGCAGGAGGCAGCCTGGACTTTGCTGTGCCATTTAGGGCTCTTTCTGCTGGAGCTCCTGCTGCTACACCCACGACTGCTGCAGTGGAGCTGTGTTTTGCAACTTTGTGGTGCTGTGCTAGGCTGAAACCGTGGAGAGGCTTGTGTGCCAAATCAGTGGACAGATTGGAAGGGAACAACATGCCATTGGCAGGAGTGGATGTTTGGTAAACTCACATTGCTAACGAGGTAATGATCAGCAGAGCCAAGCAGTGCCAAGTGATCTGTGTGTGGAGATTTGGAGATGGGAGATCATAATCAGAATGGCAGTGAGCAGCCAGTGCCAGTTTGCCAGGAGCTTCCACAGCTGTGATGAAAAACATATCCTCAGGGCACTACAACCATCATCTTGTCTGCACAGATGTGTCAGATACCTGTAGAGCCAAGGGACCAGGTCAAAAAAAGAATCCAGAAAAGGAGCACCTCCAAGGAAAAAAAACTGTGCATTTTCCACTTTTCTGGCGATGTTCAGTGAGCTATCCATAAGCAGCCTTTAAAAGACAGAAATATAAAAGCCACTCCTCCTCTGTAGAAGACCAAACTTAGGAATTTAAGGCTGGGCCATGGAAGCACTTTTGGTTTCTTGAAAGCAAAAATTTTAATTTGGAAGACAGGTACAATATCTTTGTAAACTGTTCTTGTCTTAAAGAACAGACCTATCTAACACCATCTATTATCAAACCCCAGAAAAACGTATGACTCTGTAAGACCAAATATATCAAAATATCTTAAGTGAGTGATCAGTGGGTTCATGAATCAATAGCTTTTAACCTCAGCTACAAGAATCTCCTGGAAAACTTGAGTCCCTTTACAAGAATTCCAGATCCTGAATTTTAATTACTCTGGTTCTTCTAGAAAAAAGCCAGTCTTGAACTAAAGATGCCATTCCTATCTTTAGCTTCCAGGCATTGAATACTATTTTTCCTTGCTATAATGTATTGAAAACCTTCCTGCCATTGGTAATTGCTTCCTGGTGCAGTATCTCCTTACTCAGTCACCATATGTTTAGATTAAGCTTCACACGCCTCTCATAATTTTTTAGAATCCAGATAATTTCTGCAGGTCCTTTTGTAACTCTCACCAGTGTCTCAAAACCCCAAAGACCAAATGTCAAAACTGGATGCAGTAATTCAGAAGAGATATCACTACACAATGTATACAGAGATATATAACCATTTTCTCTTACTTACATTTTATTTTTTTTATATGACACAGCTTATGGTGGCATATTTTGCTCCCACCTACAGAGCATACTAAAAGTTCAAGATCAGTTTGACATCTATTAGCATTAGAAATGAAGATGGTACAGGATTTAAACCAGTTATTGCCAGTGACATTGTCATCAGCATAGGTTAGACAGGAGGAACATGAATATTTTTCAATATTTGTTGTCCCCAAGGATGAGACAATCAAATAGTTTAATCAAGCTGTGTAAAAGAAGCCTGCTACTTCTCCAGTCTCCTCTGTGGAGCCCACAGCTCTTCCTCTCTCAGTTCAGCCTTTCAAGCACCATCCTGTTGTGGACAAGTTGACTCAGGCTCTCAAATAACAGAAACAGCACAAGCAGCAATGTGATTTGTTTTGGTTTTTTTTTTTGTTTGTTTGTTTTTTGTTTGGTTTTTTTTTGTTTTTTGTTTTTTTTTGTGCCACAGTCCTGGTGAAGTTTAAATTAGAGCGTCAACCATTCCTTCTTCCCTTGCCACATCTACATCAGCTTCTTTACCGGCTGGACAGGGATATCCCTTCCCAATGGGACAAAATAATCTTGGGAGAACAGGCCATGCAAAGTCGTAGGATGCTTTTATTAAGGGAGAAAAACCCCTGAATTGATGTAAAATCCTTAAAACTTTTGACCAAATCTTGTGGGTTTTGATATTGTGACATTGAAGCATTAAGAGAAGCAAAGGCCAGAGGGATTTGCTCTCTCACAATGGGCTCTGATGAAGTCAACACCTGCTGTGTTCTACTCCGGATTAATTTTCCAGGACTTCTACAGCTGGGATGGGCTCCAACCCAGCAGTATTTTTGCTCCAGGGACCTGAAGATTCCATGCAGGCCTTGCCAGATGGTGTGAGTCCCCTGTGCTTTGGGGAATGTGCTCTGGCACCCTTGGAACGTTCCTGAGTAAGGAAGGTGAATCTCAACCCAAGGTTGGCCATGGATCTGCCCATGCTGATGAGCGCAGGCACTGCTAATTGGACAACACTCTTAGTAGGCATTTAGTAGAAGCCTGCAGGGTTTGGTTCATTTATTCTCATTTCTTAGTCACTGGATAATGTATATTTTTGGAAAGATCTTTGTTTTTCCTGCAGGGTAGGTGGAATCCTTCCTGCGATGCTCTGCAGTCTTGCTGCGCAAGTGCTGCAGCCTCACTGCACACAGTGTCGAGAACTGGCACTGCAGGAACAAGCAGAATGAATGGGAAGGCAGATTGAGAAAATAAATGGTCCTGCTTAAAAGATGCCTGACCACTGCACTAAATTATAGTTTGAAACCTTTGTTCAGTATATCAGACAAATCAGTGTCTCAACCCAAGCATCACTTGAAGGCAGGATTGAAGTCTCAGGCTTTTTAATTCGTGTAGTGTGATCAAGAAAAGCTTACTTCTGATCAAAGCAGGAGCAGCCCAACTGCAGATGATCAAAGACCTAAGTGTTAGCTGATGTACTGAGAAACCAAATGTGTCTGTCACTAGTGAGCTCAGTAGGCAGCTCAGCGGGAGGTGAGGTTGCAATGGGGGACATGAAGGTTAGGAAAGAAGAAGGTTTCAGTCAGTCAAAAATAGAAAATTACAGAGTGAATAGCATCTAATTTCTGGGCACTCAGTGCAGTGGGCTGTAAAAAACCAGCCACTTCCGAGCACTTGCAGCTTGTGTGGTGTTCAGGCACAGTGTTTGATCCTGGAAAAGTGTTTTAGGTTTGAAAACTACAATTGATGTTTAGTGGACACAGAGCAGTGAGTGGTGTGTAGTGCCCAGTGCCCTGGGAAAGCACAATCCTACATGCAACTGAGTTGTTTGTTGTACTTCATTTGCAGTTGTGTTCTTAAGGTAAAGAATCATGAATTCTTGTATTGGTTTTCCTGTAGACTTGTGACCTTTAGAGGGATAAAAGTTATTTATGTTTCATCACGGGAAGTGGAAGAATGGAGGAAGAGGACATTATGGCAGTGACAGATCAACTCTGCTTTATGGATAATAAAACCTGACTGTCATTCTTGTAAAGCCAAAACACAGACCTTTTCCGTAGCAAATGGAGTAAGTAGTGCAGTCAGGTTTGTCACTTGTCACTAATCGAGAACATAAATCAAAATAAACTGAACTACACCCTTGTTTCTTAGCTGGAGATCAGACTGAGGAGGATGATGGGGAGGACAGTTTCCATTTGTGCTAATTAAGCTTTCTGACAGGCAAATGTATCTTCGTTCACAGGGAACTACATGTTTTAGAGTGGGAGTTAATAGGCAGAAAGAACTCTCAGAGACCAGGGAGTGGGTGAGACTGATGCTTCCTCTGGGAAAGTGCGGGGGCCTGATCTCCAAACACTCCCTGCAGGACCAGACCCTTGCAAGATGAGGATGTGGGTTTAAAGGACATCTCTGGAGGTTGAGGGAACCCATGCCCCTTATGCTAGGGCCTGGTGTTGTGCAAAAGCTGCATTCTAGGAAAGCACACTGTGGAGCGCTTCTGTGGGAAGAGGTTTTCCAGTGCTCCAGGGAATAACCTCTGCCAATATCCCACCATGTCTGCAGCAGGAGGAATCACTGTGAACCAAATAAATAGCATGAACACTCCCGGGAGAAAGACAGGAACCCTTTTTTCCTGAGTCTATTGACCAGCCACTGTCTAGAAAAACCCTTAATGCTGTCGCAGCACCATTATTACTCGCAGCCAACATGCAGCAGCATCCGTAGCATTATGACTAATGAGGGTTTAGGGGCTGGCTTTCTGCTCCAGTGGGGTTCAGGGCTGATGATGGACAGCCCAAAGGGTGTTTATTCAATAGCTTGGGATCACTGAGCTCGCTTCAGTCAAACTGACCCCGTGGCCAGCAGCATCTTCTCCCCTCTCTGTGCAGAATGACGTTGCCATTGATCATCCAGCACATCCCATGGACCCTCCCTCTGCACTTCCACGAGGTAGCAAATGGTGAACTCAGTGCTCCCACTGGCTCTGTTGGGAAAGCTGAAGCTGTTGTGAGAGTTAGAGGCTTGCAGGACAGTCCTGAGCTTTCTCAAACTGTAGGCTCATGGAATAGCTCTCCTAGAAGTGCAGTGTTGCCTCATGGATTGATTTCCTTTCAGATCCAGAAGTGGTTTATTTTTGACCCAATCCTTTCCTCCTTAACCTTCTGCTGCTTAGGTAATACATCCCTTTTCATTTCTATTTTTGGTTTGTGGATTGGGTAAACAGGCAATGATCAAAGGGAATGGCTGGAACACAGGAAATTTCATCTCCATTTCATAAAATGACATCTTTGACTTCAATGCCACAGGCTGAAGGCAGCTTTCCCGTGCTGTGGTGCTCCCACGTGACAGCATGTGCTGTTTGACATCTGAGCTGCCTCTCTCTAAGTTAGCAGCACAGCCAGAAGTGCACAGGAAAGACAAAAATAAATGCTAATCTAGATTTTTGCTCTGCTTATCTGTCCTGAGGCACATTCAAGGTACTGAAGTGAAGTGTTAGGTGACAGGTGAGGATGAGGCTGATAGGCATTGCTCACTCCTGCACAACCTAAGAAGCAGGAGCGGTGTGCAAGGTGCTGAGTGTTGTGTGGGGGTGTGTACCTGCCCCGAGTTACTGTGTAGAACATGCACATCCAGGGTGCCAGCACTGTCTGACTCAAAGAGCCAAAGAAAAGGATTGATACCTCAAAAGACAGCCAGAAAAATGATTATTTCAGAGGATTAAAACATTGTCTGTACTGGTAGCCAGAGGGGACTCCTTCAGCCCTGGAAAATTCTGTGATCAGTAAGAAATTCTATGGTGCTGTCTAAAGAGAGATTTTGGGTTGATTTGGGAAGTTACCTGGAGTACATCCACACAGGGCTTTGGCCTGGTGCAAGCAAGGTGGGCTCTTAATCCAAACCCAGCTGCAGCCTCCTTCACAAGTTGCTCAGCTCCAGCTCGACAAGACAAGCACATGGGAGACGTGCCAGGGCAGTGGATTTCAGCTGCTCCTTAGTAAATGCTGAATGCCTGGTGAATAATTCAGCTGGAAGGAGAGTGAAAGCCTTTTGGTGAAAGCCCAGATGAAGATTCATGCTAGGTCTCCCTTCAGGAAGTATTTTCATAGGGTTTGCATTGATTTTGGAATACTTTAACTATACAATTTCTTCTACAAAACTTATAAAATTTCTTTTTTGTTGCCATTAAGGCTATACATACACATTTACAAATAGGCACATTTTAAAAAGATGAGCTATTGGGTTTTTCTGACTTTTTTATTAGGAATTTTTCTGTTCTCCTCCTGCCACCTTTTAAGCTCCTTTCACTCTCAAGGTTTGTGCCTTCCACTGGGGTTTGAAAAAGCTGAGGTGGTGAAAACCTCAGGGAGAGGTGAAGGAGACACCTAAAGCTGCACTTGACAGGTCAGAAACATTCCCAGTTGAATACAAATTGCCTTGGGAGGCTCTTGGACTTTTTCCAGTCACACATAGGTCAAAAATGAATTTTGATATTATTTTGCAAAACCTCAAATATTACATTTTCAGTAATGGCTTAAATAGAGCTTTTCCACAAGTCTTACCTTTATATTTCCCACTGAAGATTCAAAAACTGAGTGCTTGGAGTTACAACCTCAGGAATTCCAGGATTTTAAAGAATCCATCAAAAGAGCTTCCTCTAGCCTTGTTTATAATATCAATTCCTCCAGGTCATCTTCTCTTAGTTTTTCATTGTCCTCTCAGGTGCTTCATGGGTATGTGCTGGTCTTAGGAATTAGGCTTTAATACAGATTTCTAATGAATAGGAGTGAAACTGAAGCAGAGCTTGGTTGAAACCCTGAATCTTGTGTACAATTACAATACAGACTCACTGAGTTCACTTGACAACCTGTGCTTTTTCTTTCCCCTTAGCATGAGTAGCTACCATTGTGTTTTTCTTCCCCTTCAGTCCAGTGACTAAGGTCAAGAAATTAGCCAATAAAGTAAATATTTATGTCTATATTTTAATCAAGAATATCGCTGCTATTTGTGCTGTGTCTGAGCATTCAAATCCTTTTGTTCCCAAATTATTTTTCCAGAATATAATCCCTGTTTCCATTCCCTTCCAAGTAGACCAAAAGAGTAAATCCCAGTGAAAGGCTCAGTTGCTCAGGAGCAATGGAATAGCCTCCATAGACAGAATACAACCTCCAGCACTTTCATGGTACTGTTTTTTCCAACCCAGAACAGTCAGGCACCCAAAAGATGGAAACAGTGCTCCTTAAATGATCAATGCTTTTGCCCTGACTTCCAGTTCCAGCTGCAAAGTGCTGACTGCTAGAAAAGGTAGCTGGCCCTTGCCATTGCTTCAAGATAGATAAATTCCTGTAGGAATGGACAAACTGGGTATGGGAGACTGTTCTAGGACCAGCAGGCACATCTGTGCTTTCCTGTGAAGGAACAAACTGCCTATTGGCCTGGCAGTGCAGCCTCAAGTTAGGCAAAAATCATAAATGACAACTTTCAGCAAAATTCTGTCGATGTGCAAGACAAGTATTCTAGCCTAAACATTATTTATGATATCTTTTCTTGTCCTTCCTCAGGTATTTTGAGTTTTATGAAGGGCCTTTGGAGTACAACTCTACGAAATGCCTGGAATTGAGGCAGGACATCATTGAGGTGAAGGTCTTGTCTATGTAAGTATGAAATAAATGTAAAAAGAAGAACAATTTAGCAATAAAAGCATTGCTAAAAATGTTAATTTTGAGGCAGGATGGAATGGTATCTTAAAATGACACTGTCAAAAGATGCAAGGCTCAAGAGCTTACATCAACAAGGATCTCAGAAGGAACCCCTAACCTTCTCTTACCTCTGCAAGCAGTGTTTGAATTTGATCTGAGATCCATTTACAAAACATGGAAGCTTTTCCCATACATTGAGGCCTTTTGGTCAGGCCCAGAACTATTGCTAAGAATTAAACACAGTGTTTGTAATATCATATTTCCAGTAATTAAAGAGTAAGAACAGCCAGACTGAGTCATGCAAGTGTCCATCTACCTTAAGGCTCTTTCATTGACACTGGCCAGTAGTCAAGGCTAAATAAGAAAGAAAATGCTCAGCCTTTCTTGAAAATAAATACTGGCATGGGGCCTTGTGGACTGGTAGAAGGAAACCAGACTGGAGTAATCAGGAGTAAACAATTGCCCTTTCTATTAATTTGTTTAGATATTTTCTGAGCCCATTTGTATTTTTGACCTCTCCAAACAGTAGAGAGTTTCACAACTCAAAATCCCTCAGTAAAAAGGTAAGAAAATGTGATTCTGGGAAACAATAAAATATCTCTAAATTGTGTTTTGTGGTCCAATAAATAAGTCAGGAAACCAATGAGTTGAATGAGATGTAAATATGAAACCACAGTGAAGGAAATGGGTGAAAAAAGTGAGTTTGCCAGTGTGATAGTGCACAGCTGGGTAATTTTTGTGTTGCCCTTTTTCATTTTCAGCATTTCATTGAGTTTAGGTGCTTAAATTATGCTTAATCCCTCACCACTTCTAAAGCCAGTGGTTAGTAATGTTACAGGCAATGTACAAGGTCTGCAAAGTGCATTGGGAATGTCAGTTCCAAATGCAGCTCCACAGGTGCACAACATTTGGCAGCCAGGGCTACAGAAATTTTACAGAAATCACAGAAAATACAGTTTGTTGCTCCAGGTCTGCATGAATCTGAGCATGTCTCCCTCACTGACTTTGTGCACAGCAAAATGTAGGTTATGTCCTTGCCTTCTGCACTGGATGAAGGATGCACAAGTAACACACTTTGCACTGCTTGCTGACTCGCAGCACTTAAAAATAAATAGGAGGGGTGAGAATGTCACACTTCTGCCAATGTTCTGCTGAAGATGAGGAGTTCTGAATTGACTTTTTTTTTTTTTTTTCCATACTTATCAGAGGACACAGAGAATTCCTCCTTTTTTCTTCATCTTACCCAGTGGCCCAAGGAAGGTAGTGGAGTCCTGCTCAGCTAGATATGAGTTACCCTTAAATTCTACAGTAGATGCCATTTGACATTAGGCTCTTTTTACTCTGCTGGTCTCTTCTGATGTTCTTGATTCAAATGTGCTGTGTTTCCCAAGTCAGCCCTTATGGTAATGGAAGATTTCCAAGTTAATGTGCTCTGGTGGGCTACAGAAAGTACAATATGACCTAATTCCTTCCTGTAACTTCCTCAGACTGGGAAATGCTAGGTTCTACTCACATTAAATATATAATTATCTTAAAAGTCTTTACTTTATTCAAACATTAAAAGCCCTCAAGCCTGAAAAGAACTCATTAAGACCTGTCAATCTAGCAGAAATCACAGACTTCCAAATTTCTTAGCTAGACTATGCAGTTGCTTCCTACCTCTAGTTATTTGCAAAGCATTCATTATCTCTGTTGTCCAAATGAACAAGAATATGTGCGAACTACAGTGAAGAAATTCTTGGAATTGGTGATAGCATCAAAAAATGAGTCATCCTCTATCAGCCTAGTTGAAATAGGAGTGTTTTGTTGTTTTTGTTTTTGGGTTTTTTTTTATTTAATGTGACTACTGGTATATTGATTAGCAGAGGAGGAGGTAGAGATCCTTATGTAAAGAGCTTTTCATTTCCTCTTACCATCACAGACTCTTATCCCTACACATGAGCTCATAAATTGTTCATAAAATAAATTTACCTACAGTGTTTTGCTGTAGGATCTCACAGATTAAGTTAACTTCACCAAAATACAGCCTTAGTTGGCCAAAGGAATGCCCTTTTACAATACCTCCCTCCTGGGCCCTTCTGCTGGGTACTCATTTTCCCCCAAATCCAGTTGGTAGAGACCCATTTGTTTCCCAGCAGATTTTGGTAGAGTAGGTGCTTCTTGCTCAATATTGTAATTTTTATCCTGAAAAAACAGAGAAAGCCTATCAGGGAGAAGAAATCAGTCCCAAACATCAATTCTTACATACACAGGGCTTAAAGTGGCTATGTCTGAGCAGAAAAAGGAAGAGAAATTATAAATTTTGTACTGTCTAGACTGACTGATTTGCCCCATCAATTTGCATGGTACTCTATCTGCAGCTGTTTTAGGAAATTATGCCCTTGTAGTAAACTTAATTTTTATTTATTTCTTTCTTTTTTATATTTTAGGGTGAAACAAACTGAATTGTTTGACAGATGGAAGAGCCTACAGATGTGCAAATGGGAGATGAATGTCACAGAAGCCAATTTATTCAAGTAAGAATGGCTCACATTAATGAGACTGAGTAAAATTTACTTTAGTTTGAGTTTAGCTTCCTGCAGCAAGATCAAAATTTCATATGGATAGCAAGAGCAAGCATGATGACATTTGGAGTACCATCCTGTTGAATAAACGTGGATTTTCCCCCTTAAAAAAAAAAATACTCAGCAGCAAGAGTGAAAGAATGCTTTTCTGGCATGTGGGACAGTCTCCTAGGAAAGGCAAGGAATTTGGTGTGGAAAGACTTCCAAGTGTTATTTGGGCAGCAGTGAGGGTGTAGATGAGATTTAATGGCTGCACTTAACACGTGAACCTAACTCTCTGGCTTGGAATGGTAATATCACTGGTAATACTGCAAACTTGGCCTGCAAGTATTTGCAAGTACTTTTTTTGCAATACTAAAGTATTTGCAAATATTCAAACTGAATTTCTTCTGGATGTTTTAGATACTGTCAGACCTTGGCTATGACTTTCTCTGGTTGTTTGGGTTTTATGTTTTGGGGTTTTATTGGTTTTAGTTTTATTTAAATGGCTTCTCAGCCATTACAGATTTTCTACATATTTTTTCTGGTCTTCAGAGACCTCTCAGTTTGTTTCTGTAGTGTTCTGTCTTTCTTCAAGTAACTTCTCTGGTGAAGGGCCTCCATGATCCTCTCCAGACAGAGCTTTTGAAACTGTGAAGAGAACAGTGGATTGAAAACAATCTTTGAATGCTATATATTGATATATTCCAGTGCCATATTTGAGTAGGTTTTGAGAAAACGAACTATTTCAGGTTAAATGCTGTAGACTGTAGTCTGCAAGTCACTAGTACAATTCAGAGCTGTTGTTTATAATAAGGCCCCCAGCTTTATCCCAAATTTTCTTGCATGGTTCCAGGAAATAGCTGTCAGGAGTTAATGAGAGAATGTGAGAATGCATGTGCTGAGTTAGTCATTGACATCTTTAAAAATAACATTGTTAGTCTCAGGCTCATAACAGTTTCTCCGACGTGATCCCCACACGAAAGTTTTTAGGTGTTTTTTTGTTCATTTGTTTTTGGTGCTGGTTTNTTTTTTTTTTTTTGTTTTTTTTTTTTTTTTGTTGGTTTTTATTGTAGGTGGTGGTAATGGTGGTGGTTTTGGGGTTGGTTTGGTTTGGTTTGGTTTGGTTTGGTTTGGTTTTTTCCCCCTGTATTTTTCCTGGAAATTACTCGGTAGGCAATTATCAGAGCCCATTTTGAAGAGAGGAGTCACTCAGCATTACAGCTCATTATTTTAATAACAGCTGGAGTGAGAGGAGTAATGATTGTGCCCAGAGAGCAAGCAGCACTTTGAGGTGTGGAAAGGAGTCCTTTGAGGTTGGGAGGCCAGAGCAGAGGTGGGAGCAATGAGAAAGGACTATCCAAAGACCATCAGGAGGACCATCAATCCATCTCAGGCCCCCAACAACCAGCACATTAAACAAAGAACCCCTCTCCATCCTGTGCCCTAGGAGAAAAAAGAGATGAAAGGCTCCTGTCATTGCCTGTACCTGCCTGACTGATACATCAGTGCTCCAGGAACCCACACTGGTACCCAGATGTAACATGATCATTGTCAGCTGGTTTCAGGAACAACAGTAGTGCTTGTAATTAAAAAGAAAAAAATGTCTACAGTCTGTTTGGTCTGTGTTCCATGGGCCAGAGACATCAGGGGAAGCTGCTGTATCTCAAAAGCAAATCAGGATCCCTGAGTTTGGAGGTTGTTTAGGAGAAGGCTGGAACATGTAACCCTCTGAGCTGTGGAATTTTGAGCTTTGCCAGTCCTGGACCATCATGTGAGATGGAGAGAATCCAGCAGATTTTAAATGGCAGCTACTTAAGCAGCAGAGAAGAAGGAAGGGTAAAAATCACAATAAGAGTTTGTATCTGGAGACTAAGGAAAGCAGTTTCCTCGAGAGTCTTCTTCTTCTATCAGGTATCAGGCATTCACATAGAGGACTCTGCCTCTGGAAAACCAGCTGGACATTCAGGAAAAACATCTCTTTCAATTCCTTAAGGAACAGCCAATGAAGAGGTTTTTCTCATATCTCAACTATAACAATTCAATTCCACTATCTGCTTGTAATTATTTTTGCTGTTAGAAATTATTCATTGACTTTTTCAGTCTCATTTGCTGCCTTGATCTGATGGTCATTTTGTGCCATCCTGCATGAGTCAAGTATATGAGAGTAATTGGACATCACTGAAATGTTTGCATAATTCTCTATTTGCTTTCTGGTGCTTGTAATAAAGCCCATAAAGAAGACTGGCTTACTCTTCCAACTTAGAATATGAGGCCACACACCCCAGAGGCAAGGCATTTAATCTGGGTTATCTGAGAGCCATTTGGCTTTGTCTTCATGCTTTTACATTCACCATGACATGTATTTTTCATTAAAGGTATTAAATGCATTTACTGAGAAATAAACCATCTCTGGAATAAGAATGAGCAGAAGTCAGGGCTTTCAGTGCCACCAGTAAAAGAAGAAAAGCATTCAGGGAAGGATGGGAGCTGGAAAAGAGAATCTTATTTGCAAAGCTGCTTCTCCCATTATATTTCATATGCAGCATGGCAAAGAGATCAGAGCTGAATATTTTTTCTCTTTTGGGATTTTATGCAGCACTTGCACTGGAATTTCTTCCATTTTGTCCCAAGGACAAAGAAAATTTTGGTCATTTGTTTGAGATTTTGGAGTTTTAGGTGTGACCAGTTTGCCCGGCACTCATCTGTCAGGGCCACTTCACCTTCCTGACACAGACATGTGCAATGCCAAGGTCAAAACTAAGATCTTTGAAAGTTTTTTTTTTGTTGTAATCAAAGCGTGCTGTGATCCAGAGCAATCTGGTAAGTGAGGGAGTGTCTTTGGGTATTGCTGTGTTTAAATACTGCCTTGCCATATTTCCACATCCCCAGAGGGNAATATATATAATATATTATATAATTTATAAAGTGTTGAAGACCTCTAAGGTAGAGAGGGACTAATTCATTAAGGTGGTTTTGCCAGGATATTGGAGGCAGAAGCTCATCTTTGGGGACTAGAACAGGGCAGAATTTGCACATGTGTTTCCCTAGAAGAGACAAGTATGGATGACTCATTTACTCTCTTTTCTTTTTGTTTTGTCATAGTTTTCTCAATCAAAGAAAATTTCACCAAATCTCAAGTTTTTTGAATGAAAACCCAGCAAACCACCATTTTACCCATCCTAGAGCTAAAAAATTTATTTTTGGTGATAAATACCTTGTCAGGAGTAACAGCAATTGCAAATCCTGTATCATGCCATCAGCTCCTTGATCTTATTTCTTTTTCATTTCACAGGTCTACTCTGTCAAGGTGTTGCAATGCCCCATCCTTTCTGTTCACCACCCAGAAAAATACTCCCTTGGGAACTAAACTGAAATATGAAGTGGACACCAGTGGAATCTTTCATATCAACCAAGAAATCTTCAAAATGTTTCCAAAGGTGCCTCTGCTCATTTGCAGGATTACCTTCACTGTACTTGCTGCATAAGGCACTATCCTATAGCCAAGCATTTAGGAGTTGTTTGACATTTCTACTGCTTATATTTTGAAAATGTTTATCTTTGATACAATATTTAATATTTTAGATTATTATTTAAATCTAGATATGTTTTCTGGTGGTCATCTGCAAAATATATACATATGCATACATACAAATATGTTTTTATATGTATATATGTATATGTGTAATTTTCTACAGAATATTACTGACTTAGGAGAAAAGTGGATAATGAGGTAAGAAAATAAATAAAAGAGAGACTTATTGATCAGAACGCTTTTAAAATATAATATTCACATACAATAAGTCTGACATTTGGAGGTAGGTCTGCTTTTGTTTTTGGCATGATTATTTTATAATTCATATTCACAATGACTATTTTTGTACTTATTTCCATTTGCAGGTTATCTGTGAACGGGCTTTGTAATTTTTAAATGTACTCATCATAATGGTTATTCAAAACCTTTCCAGCAAATGATGCTTGACCTCCAGGGGTATTCAAGGTTATAATCAGTATATAATCTGCTCTGCACATAGTGACTGATGTGCAGGAATGGGCTGATGTGGCTGCAGATTTATCACAGGGCACACCCCTTCAATTTACAGCAGCATACTTGGAGGGGGGTAGCTGAAATTTATCCCTTTTCAAAAGTCAGATGTATATTCAGGTTAAGTACTTAGATTTGTGCCACTGAACCTGTCCTTCAGGGTCCAACCACTTCTAATCCTTTGGCTTTCTGAGCACTGCTGGGAGGCAGGGAAGTGCTGTTATCTGAAGGTGCATGTGGGGAGCTGGGGCAGAAGCAGGGGAAAGGCTCAGATCCAGGAAAGCACTTTGGCATCTGGAGATGTGCAAAGAATGGGTACATCTAAGTCCAGGAGTATTATCCTCAAAACCCTGCCTGATTAGGCAGATGGGTGCATGAAAATCTGAATGCCTGAGACCTGCTAGGAGTGTGCTACAGATCCTGTGGTGTTTGTCCAGGTATGATCAGGATGTGAAGGCATGCCAAAATGCCTTTGGGAGTCAATGGGCAGTGACCAAAGCCACCTTCAGTATAGGAACAGGGCTGCAGCCTGGCACATTCAGGAAATAAAGGGCTGAAAACACAGCAGCAATGCTGTAGGGGCAAGAGCCTTGTACTGAGCATGAGCACCTGGCTTCTGATTTCCCTTCCAGGGATGCCAAGGCACTTTGTGTTAAGAAATCACTGCATAAAGCACAGACAGCTCCATATTTCCTCTCTGTCAGACAGCTGCTGCTTTTCTCAGACAGGTGTAATTGCATGCCCTTTTTGCCTCATGGCTTATGGATGCCGTGGAAAGATCCTGGGAATAATCACCCAGAAATGTCAAGCCACTCCTGCATCCCTCTGTAGTTTGCAGCATGAGATTATTGATAAAATATGTATGTACCAAAAACGAGCACTCTCATGCTTATATAAGCACTTCCCTACATATTCATAAGGTGTAGCGTGGCTCAGCTCTGCGTCACAGCCCTCTCACCCTAACAGCCCAGTTTGTTCTCAAGATGTGATTTTCACTCTCTCTGGCTTCAGCAGCAGCTGCATCTCTGTGTGTGAATTCTGCCCAAAGATTACAGGAAGATGCATCCTCCACAAGTTCAAAAAGGTGCCTGACCAAAGGCAGTGCTGATAGTACAAATGCTAATTAATAATCATTAATACTATTAGTACAATTAGAGTTGGGAAGCACTAAAGTTTGGGCTGCTTTCTGTGATGTGCTGTCTGACAGACTTCTTGGGCTTTACTGGCTGCCCCAGAGCTCTGTATGCAGACTTCCCAAAAGCAGGACACCAGAGCCTGAGGAGCCAGCAGTTTGTAGGCAGCTCAGAAAACAGTGCCTGAGCCACACTAATTTATGGTTTGACATGGAAATCAAAGAGGAAAGCAAATGTCTAAAATTACTCCTTATGTTATTGAACCTGGTGAAAAAGAACATATTATTGTTTTTTTCCCACTTGGGTTTGTTGTGCAATCTCTAATTGCACAGCAAAATATCCCATCACTTTGTGTACAGGGAATATTGCCCCCCAGAATCAGGGTCAACATCCTATGGTTAATGCATCAAGGTGCAGCTGCAGAGGGAAAAAGTGAAAAAGGGAAAAAGAGACTTGTTGGCTCCATGTTTTGGGGTCTGTAACCACTTCCTTGCTGTGCTGTTGCAGGACATGCCATACCACCGCTCCCAGTTTAAGAGATGTGCAGTGGTTGGGAATGGAGGAATTCTGAAGAACAGCAGATGTGGCCGGGAGATCGACAGCGCAGACTTCGTCTTTCGGTAACCACCACAGCTCCATTCTTCTCTTTTTTTGCCTCTCCTAATCACAAATAGAACATTGCAAAGCTATTCTCTCTCACATGGAAACATGATGTTTGCTAAATTGGCTCTGTCCAGCCTGCTTCTTGCACAAAAGGCTGTGCTTCAAAAATAAAACAAAAAACCAAAAACCAAAAAACCCACAAACATCTTACTTTATAATATTTTTTGAAAATTAAGCTTTGAGGAATTTTTTCTCTCTAGCTTTGTGGGGTTAATCACTGACTTACTGGCAAAGTCTGATGCTCTCTTTCAGGATATCCTTTGCCACTGAGGTTATGGATTTATCCTTCTATTAGCCTATAAGCAGGGTCCTATGAACCTGGGCATAATTTTCTGGGGCAGATCTGAGCCAGAGTTACACCCTCTATGGAGTGACAAGCAGCTTGTGCAGATGTTAATAGCTCACAGCTGATGTGTCTCAGAGTTGTGTTTCTGGACTGGTGCAGAGCTCAGGTGCTCAATAACAGGACTTAGTGTAATTAATAATCAATCTAGGGCCTCCAGAGTCACCAGAATAACTTTAAAAGTTAAGTGTCTTCGTTGCCCCTCACTATGTGTGGAATTATCCAGGTTTTGCATAAACTGGGATGTCCCACGATGAGTGTCCCTGGATAAGAGAGTCTAGCAGCAGTTTTATAATCCTTAATATATATAAGAAAGATTTTTTTTTTGTTATTCATATGCATGACTAATCCCTCTCTAAATCCTGTTAAGCTCTTTGCCTGGGTCATGGCATATGACCGCTAGCTCACAGATTCATGACTTGTTCTTTAGAAAAGAAAAATCTCTTTATTTCAGTTGGCCTATTTTCTGATCTTGGGTCTGTTTTTGTCAGTTTAGAATAATTATGCATAAAACAATTAATTTCTCTGACTTCACACTAGCAAAAATTAGATCAGATTTTGGTTCAGTGCAGCCTTAATTTAATTTGACATCATATGAGAAAATTTTACAGGTCCTATATTCAGCATCATTGTTTTCAGACCCTTTGTCTGCCTCTTGTTCCAACTTTACAGAAAACTATTATCTTAGTTTCCAATGGAAAAAAAATCAGTGAGAAAGTCCAGGCTTCACATAATTTTTTTCTTAAAAGCCTAGTATACTCCATATGCATTTAATAATTCCTGTAAATTCTCTGCTTCCTCACAACCATGAGTATGGATGAAAGGAGCAGCCCATGTGACACATGGAGATGGAAAGTTTTTAAGCTGAAGCTGAAATACATCTGGCAAATCTCATTTATGTTTAAGGACTTTTAGTAGCGGTCCTGTTTTACCACTGCTAGTCGTCCTTGAACTGTACCAAAACTGGTAAAAAAAAGAGGAGATATTAGAGAACTTAGAAATTGGGTTGTGTTTGGTAATAGTAATAATTAAATAGAGGTTTAGCCAGAACTGGAATATGAATAAATTTATCAGTGCCAAAGAAACCCCTGGTTCACCATCTCCACAATGTGTATTATGCACAACGATGTGCCAGTATTTTAAAACTCCAGGTCTGCTGACATCAGTTTTAAAGTAAAGCTTGTATTCAAGGTCAGGTCTGAACATATCTGCTTTCCAGTCAGCACTCCACCAAACTATCAGGAATCATCATCTTGGTCACCAGTGAAATAATTTGAAACTTTTCACAAGCTGCTTATGGAGCCCTGATTACATTCAGCTATACCTTCAGGACACCTGAAGAATATCTTTTCTTGTGGCCAGCAGCATGTAGCCAAGATTGCCCTGTGAACTAAATTCTGAAAGCAATTAATTATAGTAGAATAGAATGTATAAAATGCACATCAGAATTTAATTTACTAGTACTTATTGTCTGTCTCCATCTACTGGCCAGAGCAGAGCTCTGTGGTGAAACACTGGGTGAATTTAGAGATGGGATTGCTCTCTTGGTGGGGATGAGTTTTTGGAGTCTTATGACAAGAGTACAGTTTGTGAAGATTGGGACCATTTTTTGCCTTCAACATATTC
The DNA here is from genome assembly GCA_013397375.1 of Toxostoma redivivum. Classification (NCBI taxonomy): domain Eukaryota; kingdom Metazoa; phylum Chordata; class Aves; order Passeriformes; family Mimidae; genus Toxostoma; species Toxostoma redivivum. The sequence goes on from VXBI01008882.1 coordinate 53,721, forward strand.
AGTCATTCTTAATCCTGGTGTGAATTTCCTGTTCAGAAATATTGAAGCTGATTGAAAACTTTCCTCAAATATGATCTGATAAGCACAGTGCCCAGTGATAGGTGGTCCTGGAGGTGCCCAAGGACTTGAGTTGCATGACCCAGGAGAAAAACGTGCTGGAAATGCCATTGTCTATGAAAAGGATAGCCAAAACCAATTCTCTGACCTGATAAAGACAGACTATCTGTAAGGTGGATGTGAACCTTTTGAATGTGAGAAGGACTTTGAAGGAATTTTGTGCATTCTTCTGCTCCCCAAACTCTCCTCTCTCTTTGACTGAGAAATTATCCTGACAGCTGAACTGTGGTATTGTGGAAACAGTAAGCATCTCTTACCCTAAACACCATCACAGTTTTCACCCTGTTTTTGCTCAGCCCTGTTCTTCAGAAATATGGACAGCTTTGAGAATTAGGCACAGCAGTATTTTTGAGATGTGGGGGTCTTAACATTGATGTTTTCACTTGGGGCTTGCAAAATACTTCAAAAAGCTTTCAAAGAGTCACTCAGTGCCCAACTTAGCTTAAACTGAGTGTAAACTGAGTTGCCAGGCCATGTTTTATCCCTGAAAACACATGCTGAAGTTTTTTTTCAGCTGGATTTTATTTGGAAGCAAAGACAGTGAGTAGCTTGTGAGTATGCATTCCAGCAACTTCAGCATCTCTTGAGGGATGCTCTAAATTTTCTGAGATGATGTATCTAGGACAAGGCCAAGGTGAATGGAGGTTAGGCAAAGTCAAGGCTTACAAATCTCACACAGTTTGCTTCCAATAACTTTGATGTCCTGTGGTGAACTTGTGAAGTCAGAATTGCTGGTATTACACTATATTCAGAGATGCTTATAAATGGAAAAGGAAGCAAAGCAGATAGTTTGGGATTAATTAGATCTGAATTGATTTGTCTCTTGTGGAACATTTCCCCTAAATTCTCCTGGGTATAAACCAAAGCATCTTAAAGGCAGTGTTTTAGATATAGTTTATTAATTATTCAATACATCTCAGCTACTGCTCAGCAAGTCTTTGATTTTATAGGCTGATTGGCCTTGGAGCTTCAATCCATTTTGCATCCTAAACTGCCACAGTAAATAGGTAAATTGCTACCAAGGAGGCAAGATGAGCATTGGCTACACCTGCAAAGAGGGGTCGTCTCTCACAGGTGAGGGAACAAGTGAGGTCTTCACAGAGCACTCAAGAACTTGTTAGATTATTGCATAGTTTGGGCATCGCCATATTTTGATATAATTTTAAATTCTCACTCTGCTTCTAGATTTGTTGCTTGGCAGAAATGCTTAAATAAATTATATTTTCTAGTCCTGAAAAGGTGAAAGAAATTTTTTAACTTTCCTACTAATTTCTGTCTTTTATAGATGCAATTTGCCTCCTATATCTGAGAAATACTTCATGGATGTTGGGGTGAAGACAGATGTCGTGACTGTCAATCCCAGTATAATCACTGAGAGGTTATTTCTGGTTTTTTTTGTATTTTCATTTCACTCTTGAATTCCCAAATCTACCTTTAACTTAAGTCTGTTACACAGAATTTTTTCACAAATCCTACTTGATTCCATCACTATGAATCATACATTTCATTCTGAATTGAGTAAGTAACAAGTTGTAGAAATGTGTTAAACACTTAAACCTGCACTTTGATGATAGAAAATGGAAAGGCAATGAGCTAAAATTAAAATTCAAACAACGGAGCCATCCTTCCTCTTCTCTGCTTGCAAGTCCCAGTCAAAGGTCTCAGAAATATTCAGGGTGAAAGAAACTGGATCCCACCTGATGTGTTGAAGTCATAGAATCAGAGTCATTAAGGCTGGAAAATTAAGATTATCAAGTAAATAAAGTAACACACATTGTCACATGTTTTAAAGAAATGGCAGTGAAACTTTACTGTAGACAAGATTGACTAGATGATTTTAATTTTGTATTTGTTAATGCCCTAGTGCTACCTTGTGAAATATTTGGGACCATGAGGCACATTGCTGCTTTCCTTTCTGGATGGGGAAATATGCTTCTTTTCTCAAGCAACATAAAATAATTTGTTTAGTTTTGGATTTCAAAACTTTTTGGATTTAAAAATGTTGCAGTTAGACATTTTAGACACTTGCTAGAGAACTTGCTAGCTTTGGTGCTCACCACTTTTTTATACAGCTCTGCACTGCATGGTGTACTATGTAGCTTGGAAAAATTACATACTTCTAATAACAGCATGAGAAGCAAGACACGATCAGAAATGTCCACAAGGTTATTATGATTTTTTTTATGCCCTGAATTTTTACCCTACATTTCACACTGATGCTGTAGCTACAAATCTAAGTGCATTCCCGTAGATAACGGAAGCATGGTCTCAATCATCTCTGTGTCAGAAATATTTACAAATACAGAAAAAATAAATATAGAAAATACAGTATATTGGGGGTTTATGGCTGGGAATGGGCTGACCATCACTCACACCCTCTCCCCTTCAGATTCCACAAGCTGGAGAAGTGGAGGAAGCCCTTCTACGACGTGCTCCAGGTGTATGAGAACGCCTCTGTGCTGCTGCCAGCCTTCTACAACACGCGCAACACGGACGTGTCCATCCGTGTCAAATACGTCCTGGATGATTTCGAGTCCCAGCAGGCTGTCTATTACTTCCACCCCCAGTATCTCATCAACGTCTCGCGCTACTGGCTCGGCCAGGGCGTGCGGGCCAAGCGGGTCAGCACCGGGCTGATCCTGGTGACTGCGGCCCTGGAGCTCTGCCAGGAGGTGCACCTCTTCGGCTTCTGGGCCTTCCCCATGAACCCCTCAGGGATTTTTATAACTCACCACTACTACGACAACGTGAAGCCTCGCCCCGGCTTCCACGCGATGCCCTCGGAAATATTCAACTTCCTCCACATGCACAGCAAGGGGATCCTGCGGGTCCACACGGGGACCTGCAGCTGACAGGTGTGGCAGAAGCTGGGCGGCCTGTGTAAGGTGTAGGAGGTTTTGTTACACCCCGAGGTTATGCAATAATTGATAAAAATGTCCTCAAGGCGTTGCATCCCATAAGATCTAGGATACCAGCATCTTTCCTGCTAGCAGAGTTGGGTCCGTAACAGTGTAGGAAGGAAAACTTCTGTGCCCCAGGGTACACGCTGTCCTGGAAAACAAGTCAGATAAGAAGCACATTTACAATACATTTAGGGATAAATAGAACACATTAATATATTTATCATTTCACTATGGAGAAAAGCACCAAACTTTTGAGGAAAAACAGCGGTGGGGAATTTTACCATAGACTGTATGACTTTACATAGGTTTCTGATTGAGTACCTTGGGGTATTGCCAGATTTTATTGAACACTCTGTTCTCTGGCCTTTAAGTTTTTGAAAATACTCTTTAGCATTATAGCTTAATGGGGATATATAACTTAAAGTCTTTGTTCTGTAATGTCACAAAGTGTTGATCAAAAATATCTGATAGATATGTTAGGAATAGACAAAATCACTTTACAAATTTTTTCAGCTGGGATAGAATAGATTGTTGAAGTCCCACTCACAGCAACCAGTAACTGTGTGAATCATGTTGTGATATTGTTTTAGAGATTATTTCTTCTTCCTTCTTGTGTCTGGCATTTCTGTTCTCCTCTGCTGATTGTGCTTCCTTTCTACTTGTCTGTGATGCTTTCCTTCTGGTTAACACATGGCAATGTGTGCACTTCCTCCTACAGCCACCATCTCAGCATCACATTAGAGTCCTTGCTGAAGAAACAAGTTACTTCACAAGGTTTTATTGAGATGAAGAGCAAGGGGATTATATATAATATAGTTATATTTTATAAGTTGATTTTTTGGTTCAGCGTAAGATAGAAAAAACACATTTCCTCGTGGATTTTTATTAAAGACTTTGTAAAAGTATCTGAATGTTGATTCACTGTTCTGCAGATCGAGTTAACACTTTCAGGTATCTGTAAAAAGCTCACATGAGGAAATGAAGTTAAAATTCAGAGAAGTTATTTTGTGGCTTAGATTATGATGCTTATTTTAAAATTATGCATCTTGAGATGTCAGATGTCTTAAAGTGGTGTTTTTGTATATTGAGAATGCTATTAGGATAGTAAAAGGGCTGGTGGTGTATTCTTTAAATGTCATCAGTGTAGCTCTGTCAGGTATGAAAAGCCTAATTTTTTGCCTGCTACAGTTGACAAAATCCTGAAGCAGAAAAGATGCCATAAGTTGCTGGAGTTTATTTTGTTGTAGTAGGCTACTGGTATATGCCCTTTCATACTGGTATGACACAGGAGCTTCAGCTGTGCTGGCATAGTTAAATGAACAGTTTCCCTGTCTGTGTTCTTAGTCTGAAGCACTAGGGCTGTTGTCTTGTCTCATGTAGATTACAAGATCTTTGATCAAGGATTTGAAGCTTGAAGTCCTGTATGAGGCACATTTTTTTATTTTGCGGTGGGGGAAGAGGGTTTAAATCCAAATGTGGGCTTGGATTTTGATTTTGTAATGCATGAATGCACAAAGCTTCTTTCAAAAGCCTCTGTGCTATGCTGAGAGCTGTGCAACTTGCTCGCACTACAGATAAAATGATCACAAAGAAAGTGAAAGCACGATGGTCACCATTTCAAAAGCCCCTGCTGGCCAGCAGTGATCTAGATGGTATGTGAGAACATATTTAATTTACACTAGACTCCCGAGGTCTGATTGCCTTAGAAGTAACCCAAATCCCTGATGAAGGTGTCAGAACTCACCTGAGAAACACCAGCCAGGAGCAGGTGAAGGACCAGTGCTTAAGCTTATATATTATTTGTGAGGCTGTGTTTTAAGTCTTAGAGTTAACCCTGCGTGTTATTGAGCACCCCCTCGTATCGCCTACCTGTGAAATAGGCAGCACACCCAAGAGCCTACAAGTGAAATGGTTTCCTTGATTCTATATGCAAAAGAGATCTTTGTCTTTGCTGTGTTCCGTAAATCTGTGTGCAAAGGGCTTTGACAATGAAGTGCTGTGATGAAAGTGCTATTTAGAGAGCAATGTGACACTGCAGGTTGGCCATCTCGCTGTGCATTAAATTTTATAACAGTACCACTGAATCTGGTACTTAGAGCCCTTACTCCTTATTCTGCCTGAGTTTGGGACTAGTAGTGGCTTCAGGTTTGCTTTGCTGCTGCTGCTGCTCTGCTAAGGTTACCTTCTTTAGTAAGAGATTTTTCTTTACCATGGTGATCGAAGTGAACAAAATCAGCTGAAAGGAGTCTGATATGTTGCAAAAGGCACTTCAAAAAAGATGGGAAAGCACTTGAGAAGCATCCATATGTCGATAGAAGTAGTGCAAATCCCTCTTTTTAGTTGCAAGAAATCCTTTTGGACAGACAAAAGGATAAGCAAAACTGCATTTACAGTTAATCTGTAATTACAGGGTCACAGACATTTCCTTTCCATTGTTTGCTTCATATAAATGAGCAATGTAAATTCACTGTATTAAGTGCAGTGTTACTGTGTTTAGATTTTGATTGCTTATAAATCTATAGCTACTATATTTTTTTAATTACTTTAAGAAGTGTGTGCAGGATACTTGCACGTATGCACCAAAGGCCCAGTCTTGCCACATTTATCTGAAAAGAGCCCCCATTCAGGTGGGTGGGTATTTTATTTGTGTAGGGGCTGCAGAAACAGGCCCAGATATTTCTGTGAAGGTGTACATAGGTGTATAGTTAGATATAAGGAGTGATTTGCAAGCCAGAAAGATAATTAACAAAAAATATATATAAAATAGTCTTTGAGATGAAATGCATATTGCAACATGCTCACTTTCTGATTCATTTTTCAGGTGTTGCTCAAAAAATGATTGCAAAACTATGGCATTTGTCAGAAATGCCATATGCAGAAGGGCTTTTGCAGAAAGAAGGACCCTCCTTGTTTTCTGCCATCATTCTTTTGTGTGCTGAACATAAGAAAATATTTTCTTGACATCAACCATTTGTCTGAGTTTGGGGCTGTTTTTGTTTTCCCTTCTCTCATGCGATCAAAGCTCCAGATGTCCAATCTTAACTTTTAACAACGGGATACTTAAGTGATAAAGAAGTGACTGTCAGGTGTATTTGCTGCAAGCAAAGGATGTGTGTAGCACGTTGTGCTTTCCCAGAGAAAAGGCTTCAGGCCCCAGAGAAAACCCCCCCACCAATAATTCTGATCTGTCCGTGAAGAAAGGCTGTCAGCTGTCAGGTACCACATCCTGAGCCTGAGCTGTAATCTTAGCTCTGTTGCTGAGGATATGAAGCCTGAGACAGGGACAGAGAAATTTTTATGGTTTAATCCCCAATTCCTCACATTATTTAGGAGAATCCCTTAAGAAGTTCCTGATATCTGCATACACTGGCAATGCAAGTTCAGTTGGAAATCATGACTAGGATTGCTTTGTCTTTATTGTCAGGTCAACAGAGGAGGCTTATGAATCCGCCAGTGCTGTCATCAAAGGGAAGGAAGTATTTAGCTGGAACAGTTCAGCTGATAGCTTTTGATTTATGAAATCCAACTTTGCTGTTGGACAGAATGGCTTCAATGGTGATAGTCCCATTATAATATTTTAGCATATTTCCTGTGATTGCAACAGAGTTGTCAAAGCCAGCTCATGAATTGCAAAAGGGAGAGCCATGCCGTGGCAGCTCCTCCTGCTGCTATCTCAAGGAGGACAGGCACCATGCTGAGCAGGTCTGGGGTCTCCTGGAGAAACAATGTGAAGGGAATATGGGAGACAAACTGCTCCAGAGCCTTTAGGCTGTGGAATAACACGGAAATTAATAACAGATTAAGTTTCACAGGTTGCAGCAACCAGGGGTAGCTCCTCCAGTCCTTGAAAAACCCACCCTCCTGCAGGCTGGGGTGATGATGAATTAAAGGTGACTTGGGATGGCCAGATGTAGTGGATGGAAGGAAGTCATCTCCAGGAATAGTCCCCTCTGTGGGTGTTTGGTGAATCAGTGCAAGTGCTGCTCAAGCCTTGGAGGCAGGAGCGCTGGTGGTGACGCAGCTGCGTGGGTGCGCTGCCCGTGCTCAGCCCTGCCTGGCAGCCAGGAGCAATCTCTGCTTCATCTGGGGTGGGCAGAACACTGGGATGTGGGGAGGGAGGGACTCTGTCCTTTCTGATCTCCTGGGAGCACGTGGCTCGTCCACTTGTCTGGGTAGTGAACGTGGAGGGCTCTGGAATGGGTGTTTATCCCAATCTCACTCGCTTTTGAGAGTGCAGACAGCCTTGGAGCTTTTACAAGTATGGGAAAAAGGAAACAGCAAAATTCAGCAGTCCCTAAAGGGCCAAGTTCCCTGGGAAATTCTGGAGTGTGCTGAGGTTTCAGGAGTAAAGAAGTCAGTGTTTATGCTTCAGGCTTCTACAAAATCCAGTGAAGCATGTGGAAATTTTGGTGTGCTCCAGGAACGGGCCTTAATCATGGGCAAAAAGAGCAGCTCTTGCTTCCCCCTCCCTTGATTTCAGACACACTTTTTAATATGCTTTAGGTACAGTGCAGCAGCAATACCATGTTTTTAATGGTGTGAGTAAAGAACAAGCTTCTCTGGAAGCAGAAGTGTTGTGACTGTCACTCTCCCTTCCAGATTTCATCAATTCATCTTTTCAAACTCATCTATGCAAAGCATTTCATCATGGTAGTGTAAATCATACATGAGCCCTCTGTACCTGATAGTATGTATGTGAACCACAGGCCTCAGGAAAAGAGGGTTTTTTCTTCTTGCTTTAAAATACCAGCATGGTATTTGTCAGTGATATGAATGTGTTCAAGGCAGGATGCAGCCCACAACCTTTGAAGTCACCACAACATTCACATTTGGGTTCAGCAGAAAGAGAATTCAGGCCTTACATCAGTGTTTGTAAGTCAAGCCAATAACCTGCATCTCCCAAAAAACCCTCCCAGATTATTATCACTTTGTGTCTTGTTATCATCCTGTCTAATGTGGGTGAGCCTGCTTGGCATCCTGTGTTGTCTGCATGGTATTAAAAAAGAAAAAAAAATTTAAAAATTATTCTATTCAAAATGGAAATTGTACTTAAGTGCTTTTTAAAATAAACTTAAGGGAAATCCAAATGTACAAGAGGCGTTATGCTCAGGGAGGCTAGGTCCCAAGCTGTCAGCACCTCCAATGCTCCCCAAAGCTCTGAGCATCCAAGAAACATCAGAAATAAGGGACTGGGCCATAGTGGGAAGCTTAAAGAAAGACAAATCTGCCTCAGTGCTTCAAGGATTGAAAGATGTAAATATGTTGCCAACATGTCTGACTTTCTATTTAGAAGCCATAGATGTTCTCAGTGTTTGATCTTTGGGTAAGCTGATGTATATTTTTAACTAATCACTGTAAAATGTGTTAGCATGTAAAACAGTGACAAATTAAGCCAGAAAAATCAGATACTGTGTTGGCTGGTTCTCGAGATGTTTGTTGTACCTGAAACTGTCTGATGGACCAAGACACTGAAGTATCTCCAGTGCTCCATACAGCTTGTGAAGACTCTGGTTATTGCCTTCTTAGCAGTGTGGAACAGACAGAATTAATCCCTATTTGTTGACCTTGTGTTGGCCAAATGATGCACACTTATGTGTGCATTCAAGCCTGTCCCCTTGGAGATGAGGAAAGGAGGAAAACTCCCCTCTCTGCCTGGGACAGGGCAAAAACCTGATGATTATTGCTTCATTTCCTGGCCCTCAAACCTCTGCATTGAGCCCATGTAAATTGTACTGAACAACTGCTGCCTGTTGAATATATCCCTGTTTTTCACCTGGTGGGAAATAAATGCTTAGTTTGGGAATACTGGAGTAAAACTTCATGTCTTCATTGTAGGGGAGCTTGGGCTATGACAAAATTAAAGCTGTTCCATGTTTGCTGTTTCTGTAAGGCAGAGGCGGTGGGGGTGGAGAAATCCATGCAGAGTCATGTTGGTTTTATGATGATGTTAATCTCTTGTGTCCTTTGACTGACCTTTATTTTGTCAACCTTACATCCTGTAATTTTGGCTTATTATTGTTTCTGTAGCTGTACTATGGTTGTGATAGAAAGCCTCTCAATTGCTGTAAGCCATAACTAGAGCAGTAATCAGGGTTTTCTTGGGTTTTTTTCCTTGGTTTTTTTTTTTTCTTTTGGTCTGTGTCATTGTGTTTGAAACATGTTTTAATTCTATTGAATAAACAAACCACTTTAACAGTATTCTGGGAAAGGCAATCTTTGAGCCACTTATTGTGCCTTCAAACTGATTTTTCTGCTGTTCTGTGTCTCTGAACAGGGGGAGTTGGAAGCTCAGCTGGTAGAAGTTGGTTCACAAAACTGAAGAATGCCACTGTGGAATTATATGATGATATAGCATCATTTATAGATACATTTGGAAGTATATTTAGGGTTATGCAACCAGACAAATTGAGAATTTGTTATTTTGATCACTGAATATTCAGTATATGTTCTGGATTGTTTTCTGTAAAATATCTAAACATGGTAAGGTAATTTATTGCTGGAAGTAGCAATCTGTGCACAGACAGCCTTTGAAAAACCTCTGCAATCCCTGGGATTTGCCTACTTACACCTTCCTAACAGCTCTGTCCCTCACTGTCTTCATCCTTCATATAAAATCATCTTCATTGGATCTGGTCTGTCTTATTCAGCCTCAGTCTTTCAAGCTTACACTTCCACCAATATCCTCAGAGAGTTAAAATAGAGATGTAAAAATATTTGTGGTATTGCATGATAGCAGATGCAACAACCATCTATTTTATGAAACTGGGTGTTCTTCCAATTGCTATTCTATTGTTCCTAGATTATAAACTGAAATGGGGGTACATAACAGAAATAATACAATCTGGGTATTAGTACCAGTATAAGGAAAATGTAAATGACTTTGAAGATGCAGAGCTGGAGGAATCAGCCCTCATTCTTGCTGACATTAAAACTGATGGATGTATACTTCCTTCCCCCAGATGCTTGTGATTATTGTTAGTGATTATTCAATCAAGGAGAGGAAGCATGTGGAGAGGGAAAAATGAATAGACAAATTGACACTGGATGATATAATTTCTGTCTATCACACTGCAAATTGCTCGGCTAAGCAAGCAATCAAAGAATGGTTAATTTCCTAAAGCCTGCAGCATCCGTCATTTTCCTCAGTGGCATTTGCAGCCTTGGCTCAGAGAAAGTCTCCATAAAAAGCTGTAGTGAATTACAGAGATGTTTCACCACAGTCTGACAGTGCCCAGAAGTGGGCACTTAGGGAAAGAGCAGAAGAAGCAGGGGAAATAATAAATGGCCCTTCTGCTGGTATTCCCTCAGACTGGTATTGACAGCTTGTATTTTTGGCCTTGGCAATGCTGTGTGGTGCTGAGTGTCAGATTTCAGCTCTGTGTTCATGATGAAGTGGTTCCTTTTGCTTTTATCAGCTCCCAAGGGCGCCCAGCAAGATGTTTTTGGGTTGTGGGCCCTGCCAGATGGAGCTAGGGCAGGTACTGACCTCCCTTCTCCCAGCACAGGCATCACAGGAAGCACCACTTGGAATGAAAGTTTTATGAATCACTATTTTATTTCTGGTTAATTTTTTTTCTTTTTTTCTTTTTTCTTTTCCCTAGCACTGCTAACCCAAATCTACTCCTAGGTGGTGAAGTGCTAGCAGTCAGGTAATTTTATCACTTAGCTGTTTTTTCACTCTACATCCTCAGTCATCTTTTAGTCATCCCAACTGATCCAGCTAGAAGAGTAACCACTGTAATCCATAAAGAAACTATTGTCCATCACAGAGAGGTAAAATACTACATTAAGTGTGTATAAGTGCTGCCACAGGCACCTTTTCAGGGGGAGAAGATGCATGGATGGCAATGTTAAAGCTGTCTATGAGGAGGATTTCAGACCCCACTCACTTTGTTCCTAAACCTTAAAACTTTTGATTTGGCAAGTTCAGGTTCTAGCCCAGAGCTGAGAACAGGAACATTTTGTTGAAGATGAATATAGACTTCTGTAGACCTCAGAGATAATGATAGAATCTCTGGGTTGCACAGAGGTCCTTACTGTTAGGGCAGCTGGTCCTGCAGGGGAAGAAAAAGAGGGTTTTGGAATTCCTCTGAATTCCTGGGATCCAGTCCTGCCTTTTGAGACCCCCAGACATGCTGATGAATTAAGGGCCTTCCAGATACAATATACTGATTCAAGGTGTGCTGCCAGGCCTGAGAGAGTGTGACGAAATTCATCCACAAAAACCAGATTTCTCTGGGTTTTATTGCATCTTTAGAAATAATAAGGGCTAAAATCCACTGTTTTCCCTTCACGGGGCGTCTTTTGTTTATTTTTGTAAGGAAAAGATTTTGTCAGCCGTACAAACCGCCACACTGTCAGTTTTAGCAGACTTTCTTCCTTGCTGGGTTGCAAGACAGATTTTGGAGAGTGAGGTTCACCCTTCCAGGTGTGTGAAATGCCCTTGAGGTGTCTGAGCAGGTGCCTGGAGCTTCATGTGAGCGCTTTTGTTTGCTGAGTGGCACTTGGCAAAGCCATGGTCTGCACTTCAGGTCAGGCAGGCAAATGCCTTTCAGGCACTGGAAGTTAATCTTGGTGACATCTGTATTTCTAAGCACGTTATTTCCCTTGAGAAGTGCTGAGGCACTCAGGGAGCCTGATAATTTTGCAAATAATTTGCCATCTTTACTGCTCAACACAGACACCAGCAGATGATAAAATGAAATACTGAGTCCCTGATGCCCTGCTCTTTGGAGGTTTCCATGAACATGTGGTGCAGGATGATTAATGTGTCCCTTCCCTCTGGAAAGATTAATGAAATTTTTGATTTCCCATATAGGTGTTTCATGAAGTAGTGTGTATTCAGTATGGGTTTTCAGATTTTTTTGTTTCAGATCTGTCTCCCCAATCATGCCTTTAATAAATCTCTCACAAATTTTCCTTTGTGTGGGAACACTGGTGAAGATTTTGTAATAGTGATGAATTTCAATTTCTCCTTATGGGGAAACTGATTGAATAGGTTCTTTGGATGGCGGTGAGAATGAGAATTAACCACCCTCAGATATTTCTCTTTTGTCCTTGATGGACAACCAGTTGCTTGTGCAGAGCTACTGAGTCCAGATTGTTGGACATGTACATGCCCCTCTCTCCTGCTGAAATTTGGGTGCGCAGCCACAGCCCCTTGAAGGGATTATAGGATCACAGACATATTACTTTTGGAAAAAACCACTAAAATCATCAAATCCTGCCATCAACCCAGCCCCACCACCATGTCCACCATGAACCACATCCTCGAGTGTCACACACACATTTTTAGAACATTTCCAGGCATGGTGATTCCACCACTTCCCTGGATGCTCTGTTCCCATGCTTTACAACCCTTGGCATGAAGCATTTTTTCACAGTATCCAATCTAAACATCTAAATATCTTAGTGCAGGTTGCTATGTTCACCAGCTCCTTTCTCCTGCTCCAGTGGGATGAGTCTCACTGCTCCTACTGCCTTCTTCTGGGAACCTTGTATGCATTCTCTACAAGGTAATATGGATGTGGTTCAGAACACATTACTCCAGAAAAACTTTGGTCCTCAGCAATCTCAAGGCTGCTGTTTATGGCCTAAGAGAATCTTTCTGCTTCCTTTTCTTCCCAGAAGCAGAAGGGAGACAGGAGGATTGGACAGAGGCTCTGCACATCACTCTGCACCACTCTCAGGCCAGCCCCAGAGCCAGGGGCTGACCTTCAGAAGAAGATGCATTTTTTAATGTATTTCTTTTTCTCCTTAGCACTCACATTTCCATGGCTCTTTGGTCTTTCTTATCTTGCAACCTTTTACAATGAGTTGTAGGCAGCAAGGCAGGTGTTTGGAACAGAGGGGTATCCCTGGATTTTCATTCTTATGGGAGCAGAGAGGTTCTAAGACCCTCCTATTGCTTCAGGGTTGTCAGCAGCACATGAGGCAGTGCTATATATGGTGATAAATATCATGGAATCATTGAATCAGTTGTGTTGAAAGAGGCCTAAAGTTCATCCCAATCCACCCCCTGCCATGGCAGGGACACCTTCCACTGTCCCAGGCTGCTCCAAGCCCTGTCCAGCCTGGCCTTGGACACTGCCAGGGATCCAGGGACAGCCACAGCTGCTCTGGGCACCCTGTGCCAGGGCCTGCCCACCCTCCCAGCCAGGAATTGCTTCCCAAGATCCCATCCAGCCCTGCCCTCTGGCAGGTTAAGTCTTGCTCTCTGCCTTGGCTGAAATTTGCCACCAGAGCTGGAAGGCAGAAGGATGAGACTGACAGACACTGACAGGGCACTTACACCATGTCCTCTGTAAAAAATCATGTCAAGAGGCACTATTTACTCCAAATATTAAACTCAAATAGATTTACAGACATTTTACCAGGGGATGCTAAACTTTGTCACAGAGAAGAGGCTGATAAGACACGTACAAATGCAGTTCTGTGGTTCTCTGAAGAAAGTGGCATGTATTTGCATTTTTATAAGCTTCTATCATTAAATGTTTTGGGTGAGTTTTCAACCAGCTCACCAGATTCTGTCTGTCCTCAGCAGGGTCTTTAATGCACCAGCTGTGTGTCTTTATGGCACAGATCATTTCCATCTCCTCTGCTGAGTATTTTTGGCCACCCCTAGTGCAAAGTTTTACTAAGTATTGCTAAGCTGTTGCTAGAAAAATATACATTTTATGATTAGAAAACTTTGTAGCTGCAAGAGCAGAAGATTTGATTTCTGGGGATTAATTAACCTTTATGTTAACAACTTTTTCATCTATTAGCCCTTTGATTTTTAATTTTATACACACACCCAGCAGGAAAAAGCAAACAAGATGCACTCACTGAGCAATCAAATATGACATTAAAATAGTTTGGCCCTGCTTCCTTATCCTAAGCAAGATTATTTTTATTAAAAACTATTGCTTTCTGTTACATAATTTTTTAGCATGATCATGGCTATTTAAAGGAGCTTGCTATGAAGGAGCTCGCTCATCGTAACCCATAAATCCATAAAATCAAACAGCCTTCAATGGGTCTGGGTGAGTTGTTAGTCTTGACTGTTTCTTTTCCTAAAAAGATAGGTTTTCTATCATAGATAGATTTCTAATCATACTCTTTGCACAAGAAAACCAAATCTAGCTCATCTCACAGCGTCAGGTTTCATCATTTTTGAGTGAAAAATGAACTCTCTGCCAAGTAGAGAGCTCAGCCCAGCTTTTTTCTAAATCTTGCTTATGGAGCATTTCAGGCACAACCCCAATGTGAAAAGACCCTGGCAAATGCAGGGGTGAGAGCTTTTCTCTTTGTCCATTGATTTCCAAGAGCCTGAGGAGCACTAATGAGCACAGCTGTGTGCTGTTCACACTCTCCATTTACATGTGGAAAAAGCAGAGACACAGAGAAGTCGGGTCTGTGCCTCCTGCAAATTCAAACCAACGATTCTTAGTGTGAAATGAGCCTCTCCTAACTTCAGTCCAGTGTAGAGCTCCTTGCCAAGGCTCTGTTTAGTAGAAATACACCCCAGATTTGTCAGTTTAGGCCAGGCATTGGTTTTGTTCCCTACAAAAGGCTCTGTGTGACAGCAGTTCTCCCTCCTCTGAGCCAGCCTGGAGCCACCAGAGCTAAAGGGAGATGTCATCCCACACCTTTCCAGGGCCAAAGTTGGGCATTGTTCTCTCTGAAAGATGAACTCACGTCCTTGAAGAGATCTGCTTTAAAAAAAGGAAATTTAAATTGGGCTGACCCTAAGCTTGGAGCTGATTTGCATAACTCCAGAAAGAGTGAACATCCAGCTGATCTGTAAGGCTGTAATTTAGGAAGGGCTTTCATTCCCACAGAGCCAGCTTGTGTTGCAGAGCAGTCTGTGCTCATGGTATGGGCTCTGATATTGGGACGTAATTGCTTTCCTAATATCCATGTATTATTTACACCATGCTACTGTTGCAAACTCCTTCTGACTCCAGATCTGTTGTTGCTGTAATGTATTTATTGGAGCAATGCAAGGTCAGGCTGACCTCCACTACTTGTCTGTAAATGACCCAGCAGAAACCAATAGTTTTAGTGCTGGAACACCAGTGTAAGTGAGACACAAATCAGGACCCTGAAGTATTAATTTACTTTATTGCCATATCTTTATAGACCATTATTAAGTGCTTAACTATTAACTATTAATGTTGCTTCTTTATTTATTACATAGATATATGTCTTAAATATTTCCTGGGTATTTTTTGAGAAGGGCTTCAAGGGAAAACAGATCAAGACAGGCACATCAAAGATGATTGGATCAACAATGAGTGGGACATTAGTCTTCAAATTCTAACTAGAATTGGTTAATGTCTTTGCAAACCACAGTCCAGAAATCAAAATATAGATATAAACATGACCCAGCAGAAAATATTTCAGATTATTCTGGTTTTATTCAATGTGAAATTACAGTGTAGAATGGGCTGAGGGGAGTGTGAAGGCTTCGTTGGTCTTAAAATCTAACTCAAAAAATCAGTGCAGTCAGCTCTGGCATGCAAAGAACAGCACAGAAAAATGTCATACAGAGACACTCCAGACACAGTTTATAATTTGCCCTGTTCATATTTGAGGGGTTAATGTCCCTGCTCACCACCTACTCATTTCTTTCCTTGCTCTGAACATGTTGTGCCTGCCTTTATCTTCAAGGGCACATCCTTAATTGTTCCACATCTCCACCTGTGCTAACCATGGAGCCCTAAGGCACATAGAGGCAATTGCCTCTCTCACCATCTGAGTATCTTATTATGGCTTGCTGATGCTCCTGTGGGATGGAAGCTGCTCAAAACCCCCCAGTTCTGGCTGTGTGAGATGGTTTGGGATGTCAGAACCCTCTCACAGCCAGTGTGGTGCTGGGCCACCTATCCTGGCTGTGCAGGATGGCGCCTCACGGTCATTCCCTCACAACCATCCACAAAGTCTGTCTTTAATAGCAAAACATCTCAGAAATTGTTCCCAAGCTGCTCAGCTGTGCTGGGTTTTGTGTAAATGAGGCACAGTTGCTCTGCTCCTTGCTGAGTTCCACAGCCCAAGTTGACAATGGCTTCACTCCTTCAGTGATGGAACATCCTCTTCACCCCACCAATACCTCTGCCTGGTTTGACCAAGGATAGTCCATGTATTTTTATGCTTTTCTGTCTCTCTGAGGAGTTTTCTCTGGTGTTAAGTATATATTCAGGAGATGTAACTGCTGCCTGATCAAAGGGACACCAAAGGAAACACAGGAAAAAATACAAAAGTTTCACAAGCACAAATTTTATTATTTAGTGAGGACATTAATGCAGAGCCTGAATATCAGTTTTTCCTCTCACTGTCACAGTCAATGAGACTGATATGAAAAACACCTAAAAAAGGAAAACAACCCAACCCAAACCAATGGACAACTGCCAGATAGGAAATCCAGGATGAGAAGGATGAGGTGGGCAGGCTGGCACTGGTCTCATGTGCTGGGAGCTGCTCCATATGCTTGGAGCCTATTTCCATCTAAAGGGAATAAAAAGACCTTTCCCTTCATATTGATTATTCCCATGTTTTGCTTTTTTACAATTAAGTCTACATCTTTCACACATGCTGGGTTTCCATTTGATGAGGTCTAGCTCATTTATTTGCCTTTCAGCAAACCCCCTTGTCTCTTCTCCCCAACACTTGAATCAGCCCACACCTTCTTTAGCTGATTAAGTTATTTTCCACCTCACAGCTTATTCCATAATAGACTAACTTGCAAACTGGTGCTGGTGCATTTTAGTTTCTTGAAAAAATAGTCAGTAATCAGAGAAAGAATTTATGTTAGATCCCTCTATTTACAAAATCCATGTTGCAATATACCTTTTTATTTATTAACTCCAAAGTCTGACTCAGACTGACTCAGTGTGTCTCCCATCACCTCCTTAAAATGCTATTTATATTGGAAATAATAGGCTTCAGTCTGACACAAAAAGTCTCCAACACTTTGTTCCCTTATCTCTCTGAAGCAGTTGAGTTCACTGAGCAGCTCCATTATTTGTTTCAAAGTTTGTCCTTTTGAATTTACAAAAGCCAGCAGAGCAAAGACCACTTCAAAATGTGCTCACCTAAGCACAGGCACAGAGAAGTGGGGCAGGTAAGCTGAGATGGTGTCTAAATTCAGTTGTTTCTCTGAGGAATGGTGTGCTGCAGAGTGAATACCCATGGCTGTGCTGAGGGCTGGCACTGCCACCCCAGGCAGAGCTTGAGCACCTTGAGACCCCCCCAACACCCCCTGTGACAGGGGTGGTGAGTTTAATGCCTTCAAAATCCAATACCAAACCTTAAATGTTGCTCTTTCAGAGAGACTTAGTGATACATCCCTTTGCTGGTGGCCAGATCTTCACAAGAGCAGCTCTGTAATTATGCAGTGTTTTAATTACATTGAAAACTATTTGTTTTACAATAGAAAGTGCAGCTGGTGAGTTGTGACCTGAGGAAGAGCAGCAGATGGTGTCCTCGACACAGGGTTCCTGCATCACATTTTCCTAAGAATTCCTGCACTGACCTGATTTTCTTCCTATTGCAAAGCAGCTGTGACCTGCCCTTTGGACAAGTGCAGGCCAAGCTGGCCATCGTGTACAGCTCTCCCCAGTCGTCCTTTGTTCCTTTTCCCAAGCAGAAAATGCTTGGGAAGGAGGGAGGGAATCTGTGCTGAGGTCAGCCTGCTGAAAAGCACAAAAATATTGTGAGGTCCATTTATCTTCATGACTGAATATTCTCTGTTACACAGGATTGACTCCATCAAACAAACCCAGTTTGTGCCTTGAGAAGGGGATTTGACTCTTCTTTGATGTTGAAAGTCAGAAACTGCAGGTTTTCTCTACCTTTGTACAAAAGGATAAAATGGATCTACTCTGTATTGTATGGAGAAAGCCAAAGTGAATTAAATGGGAGAAAGGAATTTTTAGGTGAACCTGCAATGGCTGAATTAGTGGTCATCTTCTCATTATTAATATCAACAACAACAATAATGTTAATAATAATGATGTTAATAATAGTGATAATAATAGTAATAATAACAATAATAGTTTGTTATCATCTCCTTACCATCTCTGAGAGCTCGATAGGTCCTTGCTGGCTTCATATTTTTTTAAAGCCCTCATTAACTCAGGGCTCCCAGCTGACTTTGGCACATAAATAATCCCTTCCTGGCTAAACTCCTCTGCTGAGGGCACCTGAGAGCTTGGGAAGAGCTTTTTTCCTCTCTCAGGTGACTTTATTTAGGAATCTGCACCCAGGAGCCAAAGGAAGGAACTAGCTCAGCACCTCCAGAACAAGAGTGGGCACCATGAGGTTGGGGAAGAGGCTGCAGTCTACTGGTAGGGTAGTGTTTTTCACTTTTCTGTCTTTTTGACCCCCAAATTTATAAGTACACAGATCCCCTTTCCCTCCAGAAAATGAGCTGAAACAATACTTAGTTATAATCAGAAGTTATAACATGATTTTTTTTCCCCCTGCTGTAATCAGAGAGAAAAAATTACCTTCAGAATCTTTTATCTCTGTAAGGAGAAACAAGTTAAAATAGGCAGAGAAAAAGCTTTCAGGCTGAAAGGATGCAGGAAACTACTGTAATAGCTTCTGTTTACTTTGAGCCTGATACTGATATTTTGTGGGCAGGTAGAAAAGCTACACTGGCACCCTTTGTTGTTTGTTTTGTTTTTTGGGGTTTTTTTTCCCCAAAATCTCACCATATTATCCTCTGAAGGAGAAGACAGATGACATCAGAAATGAATGCTGCTGTTCTTTAGCACAGGTGGAAAATGTCTGTCAGAGCATGCATAAATTGGGGTTAAGAGCAATGGAGTGCCCTGTTCACTCTCTGCCACAGCTTCACTCTCAAAGGAGCCAAATTTACATAAGTTAATAATGAGGAACTAAAAACTTAAATGATGACTTTGTATCTCATGATTATAATAAGCTTCTCCAAATCCATATGATTGAGGGTACATAGGTTAGACTGCTGCAGCACGAGACAGGAGGTTTATTAATATTTTAAATGAAATAATGCAGGCTTGGAGATTTGGGGGGGTTGTTGACCAGATGATCTCTAAAGTTCTTTTCAACCTGAACCATTCTATGCTCTGTCCCTGGCAATGAGGGCTGAGCTGTATTGAAAATCTTGATGGCAAAATGGTAAATGATCAGGAGATTTTCCTGCTTTTTTTTCTCTTTATTGCACATGAAGTGGCGAGCAAATAAATCTTACCACTGACCAAGAGTAGTTATGCTTTCATAGGCTCTTTATTAACTATATATTTTAATTATTCTGCTTTGTAGCATCACATGAAAGAAATTACTGTCTTTCAAATATATGCATGATTTCTCCTTTATGTGCTGGAGATCATGTACTGTTGAATTTTGGAGCAGTCTCCTGTTCTTTGAGCAGCTTTAACATCACCATGGAAATCCCTGGCTTGGACCCTGGGGACTGAGGATTAATTTTAAGCCTGTCTTTGGTGTGCTGCTGGACTGAACCCAAGCAGGGGATGGAGGATGCCCAGTGAGGCATGGTCCCAATTACTGATCTCTGTGGCAAGGATTTGTTGGGTGGGTTTTGAGCATCTTGGAGATAAGGGATAAGAGAGATTGAGATAAGGGATAAGGAGGAGGTTTGTCCTTAGCTCTGCCAGTGACACTGGTAGGCACTGGTGGACTTTGAGGAAAACATCACCTGAGGGATGTCTGAGGAAGTTTTCTAGAAAACTTATTTAGATACACTTTTATTTAACCATGGTGAAAACAGCAGAAAATATGTCTCAAGGTAGGACAATACGAGCTGTAAAATTTGGCCTGGTGCAATTTCTTTGTGAAGGGAATAAAAAGAAATTCCATGAGTGCTTTCTCTGCAAAGATCTGGATGGGACTTGGCTCTCAAGTACATATGCCTCCTAGATTATAGACACACAGTAATAACATTTCTCTCTCTATATCCTCTTGCAAAGGTGCCTTTTATATATGGGGGTTGGTTGGTTTGTTTGTTTTATTTGGGGTTTTCTGTTTGGCTTTGGCTTTTTGTTTGGTTGGTTTTTCGTTTTCTCTGTGTCAAGTCATTTCATCTGCTTTATATTATGTGTCTGCTTTGATATCTCATGTCTGTCCTTCATGTGCTGTGGCCCATTGAAAGACAGTGTTAGCTGGGCTGGATTACTTATCTTCTTCCTATTTATCCTAGTGCTTCAGATTCTTGTTTACTGTCTGTGTGTGCATATATATTTGCACATTACACCAGCTCTCTCTGCTCCTGCCATGGTGTCCTTTTCCCTTAGCAAATGGAAGTGACTGTCATCCTCCTCTTCATTTTGGAGTTCAGCTGTGCAGAATCACAATGATCATTTAGATGGTTATTGAGGGCTGGTCTTGAAGCAGTAATTCCAGGAATCTAATTTGAAAGCTAACAGCATGGAAAAAAATCACCTGTTTGCTTCTTGGTGGCCTCCTGCTGCAGCATGGAGCAGTGGGGAAGGGTTTGCTCTGGAGGAAAGGAGGTTGAGAGGTAAATTGTCACTGTGCACAACTCCCTGACAGGAGGGGACAGCCAGGAGAGGAAAAGGCCTCAAGCTGCACCAGGGGAGGGGAGGTTTAGATTGGATATTTGGAAAAATTTCTTCACAGAAAGAGTTGTTAAGTATTGGAGCAGATTGCCCAGGGTAGTGTTGGATTCCCCATCCCTGGAGGGATCTAAAGCTGTGTGGATGTGGCATTTGGGGACATGGGTCAGTGGTGGGGGAATGGTTGGACTCATTGGTTGTGGAAGGTTTTTCCAGCATGAATAATTCTGTGATTTCTGCACATGTGCTTCAGTGGGCAAAAAATTCCAGGGCTGATGCAATCTTTCTCCGGAGTAAAAACCTTCAGAGAGTGTTGGGGTTTGAGTCAAGTGCTTTTGGCTCTTGATCTACATTTTACAAAACGGAAAAAAAATCCCTCTGCTGATCTGTCAGTACATGCAGTGACATAAAGCACATCTACAAGTGTGAAAGCAAGATAACCACGAACTCCTACTGCAGTGGGAAGTGCACCTGTGGAAACAGAGCTCAAACAGCAACGGTGAAAAGCTTGGAAATACTCCTGAAAACAGAAAAGTCAAACACCTGGGTTTACCTCAGCATGGTCTCTGTGCCAGTGCCTGCCTGGGCACCCAAGGCCAGTCTGGCTTCAATTTGGCACATGCCAACACAAAAGATGTTGTTGGAAGCTGAAGCCAGGCACAGGAGATAATTACCTTTATTGTAACAATGCTGAATTCTCCAATACTGGAAGCTTTGTTTCTAAAACCTCCAGCATTTACCTACAGGCATCAAGTGTTGCCATCCAGTCTCACCAATCTCAGGATGACCAGCAGGACTTGGGATCACCAGACCAAAACACAGCTGAAATACCATGGCAGGTGTTAGTGCAGG
Organism: Toxostoma redivivum; assembly: GCA_013397375.1. Classification (NCBI taxonomy): domain Eukaryota; kingdom Metazoa; phylum Chordata; class Aves; order Passeriformes; family Mimidae; genus Toxostoma; species Toxostoma redivivum. Next base: position 75,151 of record VXBI01008882.1, read on the forward strand.
CAGGTGTTAAACTTGGTTTGCCTTTCCCCTGGGCTGTAACAGAATTTCTTGGTGGTTTTGCAGCAGGGGGCCAGGCAGGTTTTGTCTTGAAGTGCTGAAACACTGACCCAGGCTGCCCAAAGAAGCTGCCCCATCCTGAAAGTGTCCAAGGCCAGGTTGGACAGGGCTTGGAGCACCCTGGGATAGTGGAAGGTGTCCCTGCCCTCATTCCCACCCAAACCATCCTGGGATTTTATTGACCTGAGGGTTTGCTTCTTGCCCACTATCACAGGAGGGAGAGCATTTGTGCAGCTGTGCTGGAGTAATTTATGGATGAATAACACAGCTTGGGGATGGAGCTGAGGGTACCTGGGGAGGGAGCTGGTGCTGTGCATTTAGGGGAGCTTTATTTGCATGCGTGCAGCTACTTACAGCCACGTTCAGATAAGGTGTAGGAAGCAGTGAGTCCTGCTGGAAATAACTAGATCAAGTCTGACAGCCTGAGAGTAAATCCATGGCACAGACAGATAAGGGGTATTGCTATTTCTTGGGTTAGGTCTGGATTCCTGTAACTCTGACAGCTTTTCTATTTTTTATGTCAGCTTAATAGGAAGTTTTGTATTTATTTGCTGTTATCTGAGCGAGTTCAGCTGCAATTATTTTACTTTTATCCTTTCCCAGACACACGTACATACACTTGCACTCTTGTTTCTTGGCAGCTTGTAACAACGTCTCTAATCCTCTTTGGCAGAAATCTTTTAAACTAATTTTCTTAGGAAAAAAAAAAGAAAAAAAATTGGTGGTGATAATTTTATGGCTGATATAAGAAAAGAGGGAATAAATATCTGAAAGAAGAAAGTTTGGCTGGAAGTTGACTTTCAGCACCTCTTTAGAGTAGTTTGTGTGCTGCAAAGCCCTAATACCTCTTCAAGATAAGGAGAATTGGGTGGATGAGGATAGTATGATGAAAGACAGACAGTGATACCAGGGTGACTCAGAGATTTGGTGTGAATAAAAAGAGAAAACCCATTCTGCCTCTCAGTGTTTAAGCAGATTCACAGGTACCTCTTCAAATCCCATATCAGAGTTTGGATAGGGCTTGTAGGATTCATAGCATTTCCAGTCTGTAAAAGAACTGCAGAAGTGGGTTTTTGTTTCCTTCCTAACATCAGGTCCTGGAAATTCTGTCTTGTTGTAAGCTTTCTGAGAATGATTAGTGTTAGAAAGGGTGAAAAGGTTAAGAGAACACAGTGTTTGTACAGGATTGCAAAAACAAAACTTTGCTGGGGTTTTGTTTGTTTGTTCAGGGTTTTTGTGTGTGTGTGTGGCTTTTATTGTTGGAGTCTTTGAGGCTGGTTTTTTTTTGTGGTTTTTATTTTTTTTTTAATTTTTATTTTATTTTGAAAGGAAATAAAGCCCCAGCAGCTCTGCCCCTGCTCTCAGGTCTCCGCCCTCTCTGATGCCTAATGTGTAAGATTTCCAGCTGCATTTCATCCATGGATGGTGCATCTATCTTCTCAACACCCAAAGCTTTGGGGTTTCAGTGCATGTTGCTGCTGGTGACTCAATGCCTGCTGAAGCAGGACATGTGGTGGAGTCAGGAGGTGTCCCCAGCTCAGCTGTGGTGACCTGGTGGCCGTGCTCCTGCTCTTTTCCTGGGAGTTCTGTGTCCCTCTTGGCTGCACAGACCCTTTGGGGTGAGGACTTTCCCTCAGTTCCTGCAGTGCTCAGCACAGCAAGGACCCAGTCCCATCTGGGAACACCAATGGCACTGCAGACTAACCATGAAATTACAAATAAAGGCAATTTTCTCCCCTGTTATCCTGGAAGAGTGGCTTCTCTGGTCGGGGCTACACTGCTAACAACCATCCTAAAACCCAAGACAGCATTTGCAGCATGGAGAGGATTTAAGGTGCAGACCACAGTTGTGTCTGGGCACTGCTGCCAGGAAATTCCTGCCCACTGATGTGCAGGGGTGCAGCTGGGAGTGGAGGGTCAGGGAGGCTGAGCAATGTTTTGGCAAGTTTCAAGGAGGCTTGGGCACATGGGAGAGGAAATCAATATAACAGTTTCAGAGGTAATTTGGCAGCATTTGAAGAGCTGAGTGCTTGAGCTTTGAGCCCTTCTGGGGTCATTGAATTAGATCCCATGTCTTTAAGCAAGCAGGGCAAGAATAACTTGCAGGATTGGGATATTTTTTGCAAATTTCCATGGATTCAGCAGCATGCTGGGGACCACAGGCCTTAATCATTGCTGCTCCTCTGGACTCCAATACATGGATCTGATAGAGGAATTGGAGAAATTGTGTCCAAAAAAGCTGTGGCTGCCCCTGGATCCCTGGCAATGTCCAGGGCCAGGTTGGACAGGGCTTGGAGCAGCCTGGGGTAGTTCCCCACACAACCTGGATGAACTTTAAGGTGCCTCCCAACCCAAACCATTCCAGGATTCTATGAAGTCTCTTCAAAGTTTAACTCCATTGAAGTTGGAGGACACTCATCAGGGCCTGCATATTTACTGCCATTACAACAATTATGGGTCTAAACTCTGGAAGCATTTATTCCTGCTGCCAAATGCCAACAGTGGCAGTGGCTTCACTTGGCAGCACTAAATTCTCATTGGGATCACACTGTTTAATGGGTGTACTCAATGATCTTGGAGGCTTTTCCAAACTTAATGACTCTATGATACCATGTTTGTGTTAAATGTTCAGTGTACTTGGATTCAGAAGACTCTGCATAGGTTTAAATAAAAAAAAATTGCTGCTCTTTAGTTGTGTAACTTTTAAATAAACAGAGCTATAGAAACATCTGCAAGCTTTGATTTTAATTTAATGTGTAATAGCTTACATCATAATAAATGATGTTGTGAGATTTGGATGTAATTTTGAATTTGTCAGGAAGCTCACAGCCAAATTGTTGAAGTTAATAGTAGTTCTGCAATCAACTTCACTGTGTATCAAATCAGAGGAGCCATTATTGAATTTTAAAAGGCTAAATTGCTGTGTTGTTTGTATTAAATCTTAATGCCATTTCAGATAGCAGGAACACTTTCCCTTGGAGATATGTGCAGGATAGGGTTTCTGTTTCTGGATAGAGAAATCAAACATGGTTTCAGTGAAATTGCTTGAATTTCCATTTTAAAGGGTTTAGGTATATCCAAAAGTAATTTTTAACCTGTCCTAAAGGTAAGAATATATTCCCCAGGTCAGACAGAAGTGTTGGAGTACAGTCCTTTTTATGAATTAGGAGAACTTAGTGGTCGAGTATAATGATGGTAATTAGAGAAATTAATGTACTGAGGTGTCTTATCATTCAGAGAAGGGAAAAAATACATTCTCATTTCTTTAGGAATGGAAAAAGAAGGGGAGCTGCCCTGTACTTGCTTGCTTTGGGGCAGTCTGGCTTCCACTGACTGCTGCTGGGTGCCTGGAAAGGAAAGGCTGTGACAGCCCAAGGTGCAAATGGTCAACACTTGTGCCAAGGAAGTGAGGAGAGGGGACCCATTTGCTTGTGTTTCTGTCCCTGCTCTGCTAAACCAGCTTGGGCTGTCATAAATCCATTATCTTCACCCACCTCAAGCCCAAAATGATCTCTTTGAAGGGTGAAAAAGCTTTTGGGCTTGGCTACTTTCTGTTGAGTTGGTTTGTCTGAGAAGTTCTCTGAGATGTTTGAAGAAAACCCTAGCTCTTCTGGAGCTTTCTCTTCTCCAGGATGTGCTTTTTGTCTCCAGAACAGAGGTGCTCCACCCCTGGGGCATTTTTGTGGCTTCCTCTGGATATGCTCCAATAAGTTGATGTCATTCCCATGCTGAGGGTCCCCAGAGCTGGATGCACTATTTGTGTGAGGACATGCTCATTATTTCCTATATCACATTGCTGCCTGGTAAGTTTTTCTCTTTCCCCTCTATAATTTTTGTCTATCTGTGTGGTCCCCAGCCCAGCAAAGCTCCTCAAGTGCAGGAGAGCACTGGCCCGTGGCATCCCTGTTCTGCTGGGACAGCTTTCCCATCTCCCTCAGGCAGTGCATGACAGCAATAGATATAATGGACTCATTTGGATAATTTAGTACTTGCTTAGTGTATCTGGTTTCTCTAGTGACACTCTGACGTTCATGCTTGACTTCCCCACCTCTCAGATAATAAATGAAAGAGGTTTCACCTTGTTGGCAGCACTGGCATTGGGCCCATTATCTTTCCTGACATTGTGTACTTGAGAAATTAAATTACCTGGTTTCCTGGCTACCTCCCTAATGAATGCCATTAATTAATATGCTTTTCAAAGAAGGAGGTGTATTTATTCTTAATCCAAGGGAGAATCTCTTTCCTGGCCTGCCTGTGAGCAGAGTGCTCAGGTGGGAGCAGGTTGGACAATTTGCAGGAGACTTGCCCACATGGGTGCTCCCTAAGCACGCCCTTCAGCTCATAACTTGTTTTATAGTGCTTCTTCTTTTGCTAAAGATCTAGTCCCAAGAGCGTGCAGGTTAATGAAAAAGATGATTAACTCTGCAGGTGGTGGATCAGTGTAGCAAAGATGTGCTGCTCATGATGCTGTGAGAAGATGGAAGTGCAGCCTGGTCCATTGGTAGGAATTACCAGGAAAGTGTGGACCTGACACCTTCTCTCCCTTTTTTTCCTTCAAATCTCCTCTTCCCAGCAGAAGTGGCAGCCCTGCATATGGATGGGTATGGGGCTGTTAGCCCAAGCTGGGCAGAGGTGTGAAAGACACACAGCTTGGAGTGCAGGAGTGGCTTTGATCATTCTTCTGGATGGAACAACATGAGCTGAACTAAGCAGGAAGATCAGGGTGGGATGGTTGCTGTGCTCATACATGTTTGTCTAAGGACTGGAGTGAGAATGGGGAAGTTGGGGGATATGGGGCTGAGATGGTGCCTGGCCTCCACCACCAGCAGTAGTTTTGGGAGGGTGGTAGAGAATGAATTTATACAGGTGCAAATTCCCCCTGTGGAGCTGTCCCAGTGCCCTTGCAAGGGAGAAGCTGAGTAGAACCTGGTGCTGCAGCTAGTTCCTTGGGCTGTGGGGGGAAGAGCTGTGCAGGAGCAGGCAGAGGAGTGCCAGGGCTCAGCAGGGAGAAGCAGCTCCCCAGGTGAGGCAGCAGGGATGTGCTGCATGTCCCTGGGACAGAAGCAAAGCCCTGGGGATTGCTTAACCTGCTCTGATTCACATGGTGCTGGTTAGTCCCACTGATGTCAGCGGTTCAATTCCTGCTTTAAGTCTCACCGTGGTCAATACCTCACAACACAGAGCTCTCAGGGTTCTCTACCCCTGCTGCAGTGCCTGCAGATATCTGCTTTTCTCCTGGCCTCCCTGACACTTCTGCTGCTGCCTCTCATTGTGATCCACGCTGTTCCTCTTTGCAGGGAAAGAACAGCGTCCTTTGAAACACTTAAAGCTGACATGAGTCATGGCCTGCTCAGGAAACACTGGATTTTGTAGTCTTCTGGCAGAGCAGCCACATCAGAAAGTTTCAGCAGGCAAAGAGGTTGATCCCTCCTGGTGGAAACCTAAAATAACCCTGCACAAGATGATGGGGGCTCATGGGTGTGATCCTCCAGTACTTGGTACAGAAGGTGCTCAGAATAACTCCTCCCATGCTTGGTGGCTGGGATAACCTGTATTATGATCAGGAGGAAAAGATGAATTGCAGTCTTGGGGCTCAGTCTCCTATTCTCTTGGGATCAGCATGGCTTGAACTGTTAGTCTTTAAGGAAAAAGTCTCTTCAGAAGCAAGCCAGTAATTGTAGCTAATGCTTTAGCTAGAGCTGCCTGCACAGCTGGTTTGAATAGAAATAAAGTCCTTTAAGATGTTTAGTTGACACTTTTGTCCCTCATGCACTGGAGTTTTACCTGTGTACACTTGAAATTCCTGATCTTATCACTTACCTTCTTATCACCTTGCTAAAAGGCAGTAGGAGAAGCAGTTGAAAATGTAATAAGACCCTTTACCATTTTCTCGTGTTATTTAACTCCCTTGAAGAGGGTTTGGATGACATTCTTCCCAATGCACAACTCCTTTGGTGACAGAGTTTGACTTCTCAGCTTCAAGACCCCTCTATCTGTTTGCCACAGAAAGCTGCAAATAGAGATTTTTTTTAGCTTTTATTTGCTGAGTACATGCACATTCAACTTGACTTCTTAAGGACACATAATCATGGCCATAATCACAGTTCAATCTGGTTTTAATTGTCATTAATTAATTTTTAGCAATGTTTAAATCTTGTGAATTGAAGGGATTAAAAAAAAGAAAGAAAAGCAGCTCTTTCACCAGACTTGTCCTTTTAAGGGTTCAGTTTCATACTAACAGCATTAAAATGCTTTTTCTCAGACTGGTGGTCTCTAAAATAACTTAGGGTTGTGAATAAAAATTAATGGATTACTGCATGTATAACTTGACAGCTGTGGGCATCAGGAGCAGATCCTACATTTCTGGAAAAAGCCTTCAGACTGAAGGCACAGCAGCTCCAGGGAAGAGCAGATGAGGGCATTGTGCTCCTTGTTTCTATTGGGAATCTCATCAGAGAAAAGACCTTTGGGAAATCACAAAATCATAGAATAGTTTGGGTTGGGAGGGGTCTTAAAGCTGATCCCATCCCACCCCCTGCCATGAGCAGGGACACCTTCCACTGTCCCAGGTTGTTCCAACCTTTATCCAACCTGGCCTGGGACACTTCCAGGGATGGGCCAGCCACAGTAAGGAATTTCTTTCTAACACCCAATCCAAATCCAATCTAAATCTAGTCTTTCCAGCTCACTGCTGCTCTGGCACCTGGAGCTGGACAGGTAACATTTCCTGCCTGTGTGGCTGAGCCTTGGGAGGTGCAGGTGAGCTCCAGGGGCTGCTCCAGGTTCCAGGGGCCTCTGTGCTCTGTTTGTTCAGGCAGTGGGAGAAAGTCCCCTGCTATGGAGACAACACACAAACCCCTCTGGTGAGATGGATTTAAGATCCTAACTTCAATCACCTGTTCTTGACAGATATGACACACACATATATATATGTCTTTAATTTGTTTCTTCCCGTGCTAAGAGCCTTCATGCTCTGTGGCTGTTTTCAAGGCTTTTTCTTACCACCTTGAGCGAAGCAGTTTCCCTAATCCTGAGCTGGAGATGGCTGTGGTAGCTGCTGGTTTGAGGCTTTTGAGGACTGTGTGTTGGAGCATTTCCCTGCTGATGGATGCCTGCGGTTCCCGGGGACCAGGGGCTGCTGCTGCTCTCTGTGGGACGCTTAACACCTCGCTGCTTTTTTTGCTAGGAAATGTTTCTCTCGGCTAAACCCCGTTCTGCCAGCAGAGGCCGATATGCCCATGTGCTTGGAACCCGCACAAATAAAACCTTTAAATAAAATCTTTACAAGCCTGCCTGAGATGCTCCCTGCACCCCCAGCATCCCCAAACTGCCTCTCTCTGTGCCCCTGCATCCCAAAGACGGTATTCCCATGCGGGTCTTGTTATTTGAGTAAAAAATAAAAATAATTTTAAAAAAATTAAGAAAAGGTAGCAAGTAGCCAGGTGAGGTGGAACAAAAAGCCAAGCTGAGGGTAGGTTTGATTAAACCTGCCATGACTGTGCTGCAACACCGGCCAGCAGCTCCCACAGCATCTCCTCTGCCCAGCCTGGGGTAATCTCATGCATCACTCATGTGCATAGCAGGGAAATGAAATGTCTCAACCAAAGGAATCCTTTGGCATTTTTTTTTCTTTTTTTTAATGTGGGTAAATAAATTCATTTTCCAAACGAGGTGGACTCTGTGAGTATGTATATATATATAAAATAAGTATGTGATGTGCTGGACTGCAGGGAGTACTTCCAAGAAACTATCCAGAGGTGGGGGTAGAGCCTGCTGTAATGCCAAGAATATGCACAGGGGAAAAATAATACAAAAAAGACATCTGAGGCTGTGTGCCTGCTATTTCAGATGCCCTGGGCAGAGCATTGAGTGGGAAGCAAATTAAGACAGCTGGTTCATAAAACATCTGGGAAAGTACTTTGCCTGTAGCTGACCCAAGTCTTGCTGTCTCCCCCTTGCAGCCACTTTCTCTGCCTTCATCTCCATGGGCTGTGCTGGTCACCAAGACAGCACTTAATAAACAGACCCTGCATGCAGACATGGACACTATTTTTTTTTTAAATTTTTTTTAATTTTTTTTAAATTTTTTTTTCATTTTGCCCCCAGACTGTGCAAGAAAAATGAGAAAACAATCTTCCCCAACCATAAGTACAGAGCAGACTGTATTGAAAAATAACTTCTGAAACAGGTTTCTTTGGGATGTGTCAGCTGTGGTGCATGGCACATGGGTACAGGCATCTGGATTTTATGGTAATCAGTGTAAAATAGGAATTACAGAGAAGAGAATGAACTAAAGAAAAAGTGTGTTGATACATTGCCTAATATTTAGGTAGTAATTTTTGTTATTAATCATATAATTACCTAATAATGGGTAATTCCAGGTTTAGCAATGGACAGGTTTCCACACCTTAGGAAAAAATGTTTACAGGTGAGTCAGGACTTCAAAAAGACAAATTTTGACGTTTTGTACTCTACCAAATCTGTTATAATTCAAGAAGTCTCCCTGGAACATGATGCTCTGCTGGGTTCTGGCCTGAGTCTTTTTGGGAGGGAGGATTTGGGAGACTCTCTTGCTGACTGTGGAGTTAAAGTATAAACCCATATAAATACTGTTGACAGTTGTAACTAATGGTTCTCACCGATAGCTTGGTTGCTTTTCTGGTAGTTCTTTATGCACCAATAAATCCTATTGTTCTTCTCCCAGCTGTTATTCACAAAAAGTACAAAAGCGAGATGGAGCGTTCTCGGCACATTTCTTTTTAATTAAAATGAAGCGACAGACAAAGGAAGAGTGTGGAGCAAAGTTGGATCAAGGCATGGTAAATGTCTCTTCTCCTCCACTTCAGCCTGCTTGATAGAGGGGATTTATCTCTGGCTTTCACCTGAAGTCCTGCTCTACTGCACCAGGGCAAAATGAAGTGCAAGGCTGGAGTTATCTCAGAGGGATGGTTCTCCCTGGGACAACTGTGCTCCAGGATGCTTTTAGTGTCTCAGATCATTCTTCATGACACATGAGGCATTAATTGCAATATTTCTGCTAAGTAGCTGGGTTTTGTCCCTCACTGGGGCTGCACCAGCCTGAGGCTGCTCCCAGAGGTGCCAGGAGCATCCTAAATGTGAATCTCCCAGTGCAGGAGGAGGAAAAGGCATTTCTCCTACTCCAACAGTTCTGCTGTCAAAGGCAGGTAACTTTTTTTCTTTCTCAGTGAGGTTGGTTTAACACTGGCACAGTTTTTCCAGAGAAGCTGTGGCTGTCCCTGGATCCCTGGCAGTGTCCAAGGTCAAGTTGGACAGGGCTTGGGGCAGCCTGGGATAGTGGAAGGTGTCCCTGCCCATGACAGGGAATGGACCAAGAGGATCTTTAAATGTCCCTTCCAATCCACCCTGTGAGACTGCTGTCAGCATTTTGCTGCATAGAGCTGGAGCTGTTTGGAGCAGCTCTCAGGGACTCAATGTGATGAAGAGTTTACCTACTGAAAACATAACAAAGATATGAGCCTCACTTTTCTCAGGGATTCCATGGGGTTTATCTTTCTGAAGGCATGTTTTTTATTCTGTGCTGTGGATTTTTTCCCCCCTTCTTCTTGCTGTAGAGTGTTGGCTTTTCCACATCCGAAACCTAAATCCATCTTGCAAATTTAAGCTGAAATATTTATGCCTGCAATTTCTGCTGTGTGCTGATGGCTGTCCCAGAGAGGGGGAAGGTAACAGGAATACACTGAGCTGAAAAGCATCTGTCTGGGAAAATGCTGCATCATCAAATACCCCTGGGAACCTTGGGACTGGCACCATCCACGTGCCTGGGCAGTGCTTTTGGAGCAGTGTGCCCTTGGTGCCTGCTGAGACAATTGTTCCATGCCTGCTCTCAGAAGTGGCATGCAGAGATGCACTATCTGCCTTTCTGCTGCTTTCCAGAAAATAAGGACCTGGAAATAATCAGGGTATTTCAGGCATGATGCAGCTCCTGTGGTGCTGACATCCTGGGAGTTTGGCAAGTTGGAGCTGTATCATAAAGGACAGCAGTGATTATTTTATTTTCTTTATGATTTTAAGAGCCTGGAAAAGCCATTCTCATGTTTAATCCTGAACCTGTGCTTTAACCTACTTGGAAGCTCTCCCTGAATAATCCACTTTATGATCCTTTATAGAAAGAATTTCATTCAGCAAACAGGGACCATTAAAAATACAGTGCTTTCTAAAATATTATCCACATTAAATCGTGGGGGACTGGTGCCAAATGACTGCTGAGGAGGGGGGACAGACCCACACCAACCCTGCAGCCTCTGGACCTGGTGCTCTACACCCACTTCTTCCCAGGACAGTGCCACTGCCATCCTGTGTGTGGGCTGAACATCCTGCCATCAAAACATCTGCTCCTTGTGCTCCTGATAACCCAACCCTCCTGCCACCCTCTCCTTCAGGCTAGGTCATGGAAGCCCCCAGTTTTATCATGGACATGAAAGTTTTAGAGTTTTAAATCATGTACATGAAAGACTCATCATGGATGAAACATCTGACTTACTGATAGTATATCATTAACCTGGGCAGCACACCATCAAGCAAATCACATTTAATTTATCACTTGAGGAAGCTGTGGGCTGAGTTATCCCACAGACGGAGTGGGTAGTGCAGGAGGTTCTGCATCATCATCCTACAACCCTGCCATAAATCCAGCTCTTCCCTTACTGGAATTTAAAGCCAGGCTGACTGCTCTGCTTGCTTTATGTACACTTCATCTCCACTGGAGAAATTCAGTATGTTTTTTTCTAAAACACAGTTTAATAAAAAACTTAATTTTCTGCGATAAAACCCGTAACAGCACCTTTGAAGAAAATAGAAGATATTATTTTTCTTCTTTTCTGTTCTCATTCTGTCAGACTTTAAATCATCAGCTCCTGACTGCAGCTGAGATTGATCCAATCTCATGGTGTTTGTCCTTCTCTTATCTGCCATGAGAGCCTGCTGGAACCCAGGGCACAAGTGGGGTGCTGGGCAGAGTTTATGCTGCAGTGTCCTTCCAACTGTGCTTTTACATCATTTATTTTTCCTGTCTCTCTCCTATGTCTCCTCAATATTTGCCCCTGGAAGCAATCAGATGGGCATATTTGTGCTTGTGCTCAGTTATTAATCTAAGTTTTGCTCCTCTTTGGTTGGCCAACACAGGCTGTTATCAGGGCACCTTGTATCCAGCGCACTCAGTGGCTTCTTCTGACTGTTGTATTTATTGATTATCAATTTTTGGATGTTCTGGTGATAGGTACAGCACAGTAATGGGCTGGAAGAACTGTTTGCAGGGGTGAATTGTTACTGCCATGACATCTCAAGGCAGAAGTCCTGAGGGTATTTGTCTTTTCTGGTCACTGGCCTGGCTGGCCAAAAGAAAAAAAAAATCCATGTGAAGTTGAGACCACTGTTATCAGTAAGGTGATCCTGACACCATGAATAATAGAGAGGAAATACAGACCAGTGAGATATGGTTGCTTGGTGGGTCTCCTTTTTCACCTGCCCATCTGTCTTATAACCACATGACTGGGCAGCACTAAGTAATTTTTCATGAGGTTTCTGAAGCTGCTACATGCCATGTGGAGGAGAAATGTCTTTGTTTTCCCTTGCCCTGGGCTGGCATATGAAGGACAGGGAGAGACTTGACCACGTGCCCTCACCTGACCAATTTTCTGGGGAGTTACAACCTTGATTGGCACGTCCTGATACCCTAGACCCAGATTGTCAAGTGAGCCTGAGTAGAGGCTGAGGCAGCTCTGAAAAAAGAGGAGAAAGTTCTCAGCACACACCAATGAATAAATAATGGTAAGGAAAAGGAGAGAAACCCCAAAGACAAGGAGAGGCAAAAGAGACAGGAAGGTGCCTCAGTCAAGGAGGTGAAGGAAGGCAGGAAGAGGCAGAAGGAGAGTGGGGTTAGGAAGGGACTCTGGGACATATCTACACTGAGCCAGTGGGGAGGAAGGACTTTGTGACACCAGGGCAGCCCAGCCCAGGCAGGGAGAGCAGGACTAAAGGACTTTGGCAGCTGGAAAGGTGGCAGAAGATTAAGGCAGTCCCAGAGTGCAGTTAAAAGGGCAGGGGCGCAAAACAATGACATGAAAGAAAAGACTGAAAAGAGCAAAACAGAAGGGGAGGAAGGGGAGGAGGAGGAAGAAGAGGAAGAGGAGGTAGTGGAAGAGGTAGCTGAGGAAGATGGGGAAGATGAAAGCCAGGAGAAAAAAAGCAAGAAGAAATCAAAGCCTGAAGACTCAGAGATTGATGGGGAAGTGAAGAAAAAGAAAAAGAAAAAAGCCAAGAGAAGAGAATATAGCAGTGATGATGAAGATGACTGTGAACGCAGAAAGAAAAAGAAGAAAAAAGGCAAAAAAAGCAAAGACAAGAAGAAGAAGAAGGGTGACAAGTCCAAGAAAGGAAAGATAGATGATAACTTTTTGGAGATGTATGAACAGGAGCTCCGGGACTATCATTCAGACTCCTCCAATGCCACGGAAGATGAATACAACAAAAAAAAAGGTCAGCTCCATCTTTCCCCTCTCCCCTCTTGAGCAGGCACTGCTGGCCCTGCCAATGCCCTTGTTGGGTTCTTCCTGAGGTGCACTAGTTATTCCTATGTGGGTCACATTTTAGTTCAATAAGTATTTTAACTGTTTGAGGTGTCACTGACAGGTCGTGTCTGTGTGAGCTCTTCTGTTTGCGCAGCCGTGTGTGTGGTACTGCTGTAATTACATTCTCCTAATTAATATTTGCGTTGTGGGGCTGTGCAGAAGCTGCAATCAGCAGGCTCCCCCTGTGTAAGCAGGATCTGTGGCAGAGGTGCATGGTCCTGATCAAGCAGAAGCAGCAGGAGCGTGCTGGGGATTTCAGCAACCAGATGGGTGGAACACTTAGGATGGATGTAGGAGCAGGAGGTCCAGCACCCAGACTTCTGGCTGTTTTAAAGCAACCAAATAGGCTGGGAAAATATCAGAATTAGCCTCTAAATGTTAATACTTGTGTTGTTACAATAGATAGTCCACTTGTTTCACAAGCAGACTGTACTTTGGTTTGATGTATGGTGAGCTGTGAGTTCCACCAGAGGAGGTTTGGATTGGTCATTAGTGAAAAATTTCTTCATGGAGAGGCTTATGAAGCCCTGGCACAGACTGCCAAGGGCAGTGGTGCAGTCTTCAATCCTTCAATCAAGGATTTGAAAGCCATGTGAATGTGTCACTTGGGGACATGGTGGTCTGACAGTGCCAGGGCATGGTTAGACTCAATGGTTTTGGGGGGCTTTTCCAACCTAAAAGACTCTGTAATTCTGTGACTTAAGGTTTCAGATGATTCACTCAGCTTCATGAGAAGACCATGTGTAGCTCCATGACTAAAACAAAAAGCCTTGGCAGGCAGGAGGTCGCCCCCAGGCACAGTGAGGTTATGCCCTTGGGAGGTGGGCAGCAGAGAGGTGGTGGATGCTGAGGGGTGGCACCAGCAGCCAGCAACTCCACCCAGGCATGCCTGAGACCAGCAGGACACTTCACCTCTCATCCCTGCTGCCTCCCCATCACTGGGAGAGTCACAGCACTGTGTGTGGAAGCTGGGAGAACTGAGGAGCAGTAAAGCACTCCACACTCGTAGTGTGGCTCCAGGTTAACTGCGCCTGGTGGGTCCTGCAGTGATGATGAGTGGCTGGCAAAAGAAAAATTGTTCCATTCCTCTGGTGCAGAGAAGTGGGTCCCTCACAGACACGCTGTATTTAAGCCATGCACAAAACCTGCTTAATTTGTGATGGCCCCTGAGGGCTAGGGAGGTTGTCCCACCTCATACTACAATTTTTTTTTATATAGTCGAGCAATAATAATCTGCATTTTTCAAAGACAGAAGCTACAGCAAATGTTTGGAATAATTTCTCCATGGTCTTCTGATTTTAGATATTGGGAAGAAATTCTTGGCTCTGAGGGTGGTGAGGCTTTGGCAGAGGTTGCCCAGAGAAGCTGTGGCTGCCACATCCCTGGAAGTGTCCAAGGCCAGATTGGACAGGGTTTCAGCTACTCCCTTTACCATGCATCATGCTGTTATTCTTACTATTTTGAATCAAAAAAGCAGATTTTTTGGTGTGATTTATTTGGAGGCTGCTGCTGCCTCTCTCCCAGTGGACCACTGAGTGAAATTACTGCTACTGGTCAGGCCGTGGAGAATTGTGTGACCTCTGCAAAAGCCTCCAGAAGCTTTGGGGATGTCAGCTGCCTTTGGTGCTGGTGAATATTCAGTAGAGATATATTTCAGTCCACAAGCTGTGATTCCTTTTGCTGTAAAAAAGAAAAGAGAGATGTTATAAATGTTTTATAAGCAGAGAGTCAATGCTGCCTGTGTCATCTGATGTCCTCTTTATCTTATTGTATTAGCAAACAAGAGAAGGGATCCCCCCATCATGTTCAATCGATGACTGAAGAACAAGGCAAATCCAGCTCCTGGGGACAGGAAAACAAAAGATATCAAGTGACTGGGTGATAGTGTATCTGAGAAAATTTAAGCAGAGATGGCAGGCATTTTTAACTAAATTGCAGCTGTTGTCCGTTCCTGTGATCATGGTGCTAATGAGATTGGTTATTTATTAATAAGTGTTTGCAAAGTTATTTCTACAATAGAGTAAGGAAAGCTATAGGGAGACTTTATTGTGGCTTATCAATGTTTACAGGGGACTTAAAAGAAAGATACAGGAAGGCTTTTTACCAAGGGCTGTTGTCACGTGATGAGGGGGGAACGGCTTTAAATTTAGAGAGCAGGATTGATTGAACATGAGGGAGAAGTAACTCCCTGTGACTGTGATGAGGCCCTGACACAGGTTTTCCAGAGAAATTGTGGCTGAACCATCCCTGGAAATGTCCAAGACCAGGTTGGACAAGACTTGGAACATCCTGGGATAGTGGAAGGTGTCCCTGCCCATGGCAGGGGGATAGGACTGGGTGATCTTTAAGGTCCCTTCCTACCCAAACCATTGTAGGGTCTTGAACTGCCAATAACAGTGCAAATGGCCTGTTGTTTAACAAACATTTAACCAGTGGAATCAATGGCTTTAAAGAGCAATAGGTATCCAGAGAGTGTCCACACAGCTCCCAGACTGCCCAAGCCATCATTAAAGCTTCTACAGGTGACAGATGCCTGAGGTTCAGGTGTCTTCTAGAGACAAGTTCTTTAGAGGAATTTATTTTTTCATTTTTTTCCCTTTTTTTTTTTTTCTTTTTTTTTTTTTTCTCTTGATATCTCAGGTCTTGTCTGTGATAGGGAAGAGTGAGATTGGCATGATTATTTATCCTCCTACTCAAGTTTGTGGTCATAAAATTTTGAAGGAAGGGACTAAATGTCTCTGTTTTCTGGGTGAGTCCTGCCAAAGTCATGGACATCTCTGTGTCAGTAGGAAGAAAGAAAATGTTTCTCTTTCCAAATTTGCTTTCATGTCATTAAATGTGTCTTCCCTCTGGCTGAATCAGTAGCTCCTTCCTGTCCTGTGTCACAGCAAAATGCTGATGACTCAGGAGAACTTCAAGCTTCCCTCTTTGATGTGGCTCACCAAGAGGTATAACTCACGTCAGAGGATAACAATCCAGTTTTTGGAGGTCCTCATGATGGTAAAAATCTCTATTTTTCTTTTCACTCCTCTTTTTTTTTTCCTACCAAGTTTCAGATACGGATATTATGGATATTATCATACATACTATCTGTAAGTGCAATTACCATCCCTTGAAATGTTCAAAAAACCATGTGGATAGGGCACTTGGGGACATTGGTTGCTGATGGGCTTGACAGTGTTGGGGAATGGTTGGTTGGTGATCTTAAAGGGCTTTTCTAACCTCAAGAGTTCTGTGATTCTCTGCTGCTTTGTCCTTCTTGCACAATGGATCAAGCTGGACTTCGTTGATCTGAGCAGTATAACAATCATAACTTGAAGAAAGCTACTCAAAAAATGTATGTTTTTTGTTAACATCTTGCCTCACATGGTGATGGAAGGGGGAAACAGTCTCCATTGATTTATAAACAGATAGGCAAACTGCTCATAATTTCCTTTGATGTGTGCCATTGGATTTATTGTGTGATATTTATCCCACCATGGCCATGATCATGTTCCTTCAGCGACTGCTGCAAAGGCTTACACAAGAAAAGCATTTCAGGACATGCTGAGCTTATTGCTAAGTTCTGTTTAATGAAATTTAGCAGGAGTGGAGGAGAGCAAGTGCTGTGTAGTGGCCAGTTCTTCCCTGTGCTCTGTACAGAACTGCAGTGATGCTTTTATAGGCAATCATCAATTGCAGAATCATTTTGTGTGCGCCCTGTGCCCACTGATCTTCCCCAGCTGAGGCTTTGATTAATATTCTGAGTTAGGATGAACAAGAACTCCTGTTTGGAAGGCAGATATTATTTTTACACCTTGGCACTAAAATGAGCTTGGGTTTTAGGCATAAAACATTCTGAGGAGAGCTTTGTGCCAGTGGCAATTTTATGTCTCGTGATCTGGTGGGAGATGCAAACTGTGCTACTGAGAGAAGGTGGTTCTGAACTCTCCATGGAGTTATGGATCTCATCTGCTTGCCTCCCAGCAAGTCTTACAGCTGCAAATGACCACAGAAAATAGGTTTTTTGAAAAGTTTAGATAATTTTAAACATTTGTTAGATGTGTGTACAAGCCTGGAATAGAGACCTTTAGAACTATTATTAATTGAGTCTTCTAGTACCTGAAAGGAGCCCACAAAAGACTTGGAAAGGGGCTATTTACAACAGCCTGGAGTGAAAGGACTATGGGAAATGGCTTCATACTGAGAGAGGGTAGGTTTAGAGTTTGATGTTAGCAAGAAATGCTTCTCTGTGGAGCGAGTGAAACACAAGATCTCCCATCCCTGAAAGTGTCCAAGGGCAGCTTGGATGGAGCTTGGAGCAGCCTGGGACAGTGGAAGGTGTCCCTGCCCATGGCAGAAGGCTTGGGACTAAGTTGTCCTTAAGGTCCTTTGCAGCCCAGGCCATTCTGTGATTCTATGAACTATCACAGAAGTTCACTATTGTGTGACAGAGCAAGCCAATACTAAATTAGTTGTGATACTGAAGTGTTGATTAGTTTCAGGAGCACTTGATAATAACTTTTATGTAGGTGCTAAAAAAATCTTTGTGCCTATCTATTAGACACCCCTGCTACACACTTGTGTATTCCCACAGGTGAAGTGAAGTGGCCTGGAGGTGTCATGCTGAAACAGAGCCTTACAAATTGGAAATGAGTGATTAAAGTGCTGGGAGAGGGCCTTTGCAAGGAAGCACAGCAGCTCTTCATAGTCCATGATGAGCCATCGACTTGGAGCAGGGATGTCACTAGCCACTGGTGTGGAAAAGCAGTGTCATAAAGCAGATGAATGCAAATAAACCCTTTTGGAGCAGGTTCTTGCTGTTGTCTGGAGGTTTGCAGATGTCACCTTTCCTCCACAGGTGTGTGTTTGGCCAAGTGCAGGCACAGAGCTGGGGGCAGCGAGCCCTTGTGCTCCTCCACCTCCCCCTCTGCCAGGGCAGGACCCTGAACATATGCAGAATTCATTCTTGTTAGGCACACACGATCCATTTGGGATGGCTCAGTCCAGCTGGCAGCCCCAAAAACAGCATCCAGGAACAGCTGTGGGTGCCAGGCTGCCAAAGGCACGGCACAGCTGATGTGAAACCCACACCCCCGAGCAGGAGCTGCAGCTTCCCAGCACTGCTGCTCTCCTCACACCCAAAACAATCAGATCTGAATGGAGTGGAGAGTTCAGTTTTATACAGCTCAGTTTCATACCCTTAATTGCCTGTGGGTACCTTTCAGATTGAGTGTTTGGGTTTGGACTTGAATAGAAAATGCCTGAGTGTTCCTGGAGAGGAACTGAATGAGTTAGCACTCAGAATAAAGTTAAATGCAGATGTTAAATGTAGATCAGTATATTCAGTCCTAGGTGTGCTCCCCCCAGCCCAGGTGTCCCATCAGTCTGGATTCAATTATCTGTAGCATCCAAAGAGCCCTCTCTGAGGAAGTTGACCTTTAGAAGATGCAGAACTAGAACTTGATCACATTGGAATAATTCAAGAATGTTTGGGGGTTTTTACCTTTCCCTTTTCCCTTTTATCCCTCTTCCCTTTTCTCTTTCCCTCCTTTAGAATAGAGATTCCTATGTCTTTAAAACATCCAAGCTTTGCCTGGGTAGTTTTTCATTCTCTGGTTGCAGAAAGAGAGCTGAGGAGAAGCTTTTGCTCAGAGGTACAGCAGTTCCTCCACTGGTACATCAAATTCCTACTTTCAGGACTGCACTGATATTTTAAGGATCATTAGTTTTGGTCCCATTTTACTTTGTCAAATATACATCTTCTAGGCCCTCTGTGAAGCTGTTTATCATCCTGTCCTTAGGAATTTGGACTAATATCTGAATACTCTTCCATTAAAACAGTGGAATTGCATCCTTCAGGATGGAAAGTCTGTGCAAAAAGTAATACTGAAGTTCAACTGGCTAAGCACAGAGAGGGGGCCAGGGCAAACCAGTATTTTATTCCAGCACAGGACAATCCTACAGCCTCAGGTGAGGCGGCTTATCCATCTGAGCCCCAGGAAAGCAGAGACTCATGGTGGGTTTGGTGTCAAGAGCCTCTGATCACTGTTGACATGTGGTGGGCTACTGAGGGCTTGTTTCAGCTGTCAAAGTTCAGTCAGGATGTAGCTTCCAGAATCACAACGATGTTTTTGTCTGGTTAAGGCCTCCTCTTGGCTGGCTATCGCCGCTCCAAGAAATATTTATTTATTGTCAGTGGGTGCAGCTATTTCTCCAGGCATTGTCAGAGGGGTTTCTCTCCCTTTCAACACAGTGACACAAATACCTGAATAGCAACACTTAAAGAAAGACTGAAAATAATAATTGTGGCTTTTGTTGATGGATTGACGCTTACTGCAAGACAAGCTGGACACATTTCACTGAGGAGTTGTGCATTGTTGCTGTAATTGAATGTGGTTGTTGGAAAGTAGGTCTTTTTGGCACTTTGTCACCTGATGTTCAGACCTGTTGTATTTTCCAGCATTAGTTTGGAGTTCTGCATTTTATAGACATCTGTATTGTAGTAGTATGTCAGCCAGACTTTCTGTGTGAACTGTAAGTGTTAATTAGGGCATATTTGTAAAGAAGGCAGAGGTAGGAGGTGGGAAGTCTATAGCAATTTTTTTTTTAATTCTTTCTGTGGCACTATTTGAATAGTAGAAACTTTGTGTCATGACTGCTTAAACTGGGGAGTTGCTATTTATTCCTAGAATCATAGAATCTTAGAGTGGTTTGGGTTGGAAGGGACCTTGGAGGTTACATAATTCCAGGGACACCTTCCACTGAGCAAGTTTGCTCCAAACCTCACCCAACCTAACTCATAATGGTAACACACATAACCTGTATTTATCACAACCTTTTGTCAGGCATCCTTCCCTGCTTAGGCCAAGCATCAGCCTGAAACACAGTCAGAAATCAGCTCCCAGGAGCAAAATGTGCTGGTTCCCCAGCCAGGAGATGCCAAGGGTGCTCCCTTGCAGGCAGTGTGCTCACAGTGTCACCCAGCCCTCACCTGCTGGTGGCTTTGCCAGCTGTTGGCTCAGTGGCTTTGCCAGCTGCTCCCTCCTGAACACATTCCTGTTGGGTTCAGTGCCTCAGGCAGGGCAGTTTTGAAACATGTTGGCGTGGGTGTGTGTTTTTCCCTGTGAAAACAGCTCAGCTGTTCTGTGGAATAAAAGGCTGGGAGAAATGTCATGCCTGGCTCGTGTCAGGGAATGTCCAACACCCAACACCTGCAACAGAGAGGTAATAGCCTCCAGGCCAGAGACACTGGGCAGCAGTGGGCAATAAAAGGATCTTTGGTGAAATTGCTCTCCCTCCTTCCTGGGTATTGGGGTCAGGGCTGGCAGCAGGGACAGTGTCTCTCCTTGATCTTGTTTTTATTCTCTGTCTAGGTGTAGAAGGAGGTAGGGATCTTGTTAGAGTCTGGTGACATAGAACATAAAGCCACAGAATGGTTTGGGTGGAAGGGGTCTTGAAGATCAGCCAGTGCCACATGGCAGGGACACCTTCCACTATCCCAGGCTGCTCCAAGCTCAGTCCAGCCTGGACTTGGACACTTCCAGAGATCCAGAGATTCCAGAGATCCAGCCACAGCTGCTCTGGAAAACCTGTTCCAGGGCTTCCCACCCTCTAAGTGAAGAATTTCTCCCCAAAATCCTAACCCTGCCCCCTGGCAGTTGGAAACAATTCTGTGTGTCCTGTCAGTGCAGGTTCTTGTCCTATATCTCTCCCCAGTTTTTTCATAAGCTCCCTTCAGGTACTAGAAGATCAGCCCAGACCCTTCTCTTCCCCAGGCTGAGCTATCCCAATGCCTTCAGCCTTTCCTCACAGGAGAGGTGCTCCATCCCTCTAATCACAGGCATGACAGACTGCAGGGAATTACTTCCAGCTGCAGACCCATTGCTCTACAGCAGACTTTGTTCAGTGCTGTAGATAAAATCGATTTCATATTTCACCCAGGCTGTGCTGCACACCTCCCATTGGACAGAAATTTCTGATGTTCTTGTCAATAGTGGTGACTCAGAGACTCCCCATGTCCTGGCAGGTCCTTCTTACCTCCAAGAGATGAGGAAAGAAATGGAACAGGTTTCTGTTGTGAGTGTCTCTCTCCCCTGAGGCACAGTGTTTTCCTCCAACACGATTTAAGCTTGAATAAAAAAGATGTTGATTGCTAAACTAATTCTGCTTTACTGTTCCAGCAAAGAACTAAGGTGTTTTTTCCTGGTACTGCTCAGACAAAAAAATACTCTTTAAGTGGTAGCTGGAGCACTAGATGAATTGAATTTGGCTTCCTACAGTGCATGAGAATGAAATGTTGATTTTTACAATAGCTGATGAAGTAAAACACACTCTAAACCATGACTGCTCTGCCTGTGCGAACAGGCAGGACAGTGTTCAGATTTGGATTTATATTTTAAGAGATAAGTAGTATTTCAGAGCTCAAGATAATGATACTTGTGTGTACCAGCACTAAGTTTGCTTAGAAGAGAACCTCCCTAATTCATGTCCGTGACAAGTCTCAAAATGCAAGATGCCATTAATTCTGCAATTCCTTGTGTAAACTATGAATAGCAAAATGTGTAACAGTGTGCAACCAGTCCAAATATTTGGAAAAAAAAATGTGGAAAAAAATCCCTCTCTTTTGCTTTGAATAATTAATTTGGCATCCATGCCAGACTCAAAAGCTTCTTTCCATGAAGCATATAAAGAGCAGGCAATCTCTCACAGAGCGTGAGGCCCAAATCTGCTCACAGTTCTGAGGTATGAATCCAAAGCCATTGTGCTCAAGTCAATGGAGTTAGTCAGGATTTGCTTCAGAGTGAATGAGAGGAGAATTTGACTCATTTTGTGTATGGCCAGAGATTATTGCACAAATTGTGGCTCACTAAAAACAAACAGGCTCTGATTTAAAGGGCTCCTCTTTGTAGTGGGTAAAGGATGGTCCTGATTAAACTATAACCATCATAAGTATGTAACTGATGTGTTCACATGCACAGAGCATTGTTTTGTCAAACATAATCTGTAACAATCAGCACAGGCCCTTAAAAACTTCCAAGTATTTCACATAAATGTCAAGGTACTCCTCAGGTGCTCCAAGACAAACACACTCCAAAGTGCTTCAGGAGCAGCCAGAGTGATTGGTGCTTTGCATGAATCAACATGAAAGTGAATATTGAGAATAATCAGCGAATTCCCAGCTGGAAGTGCAGCCAAGTGCAAACAGCCATTAGTGCTGCTGAGGTAAATGCATCCTGCTAAACAGATGCATCTGAAGGTAGCAGCTTCAAAGCAGTTCATGTTGATTTGGGCTGATATTCAAGATGAATCACAGAATCCCAGAATGGCTCAGGCTGGAAGGGACCACAGTGGGTTCCATCTCCTTGCCCCAGCAGGGCTGTGCCAGAGCACAGGGCACAGGATTTTGTCCAGACGGTTCTGGAATGTCCCCAGTGTGGGAGACTCCACACCCTCTCTGGTCTCTTTCAGCCCTTGGTCACTGCACAGGGAAGTTCTTCCTCATGTTCAGATGGAACCTCCTGAGCATCACTTGCTCCCTGTTCCTCTTGTTTAATTTCTCTGCATCACTGGGAAGGGCCTGGTCCATCCTCTGACACATCCCTACAGAGACCAGTGGTTTTTGCTTTCCCTCTTCTTTCCCCAAACTCCTCGCTGTCTTTTCTATCTCATTTCACCTGCTTAATCATTCTTGAGGCACAACCTTAATTTTTTTTATTACCAAGGGCCAGTCTTGCTGGACAGAAATTAGGCACCAGCTCTGCTCTCCATGTTCACCTCACGAGAACGTGACCTGACAGGACCTGCAGTCACTGCCATAATTGATGTGGAGCAATACCATGTCACTGGAGTCAGAAAAACCTGGATTTATCAGCCAAAACACTCTTCTGTCCTGGAAATATTCCTTTCTTGGGCAGCTAAGGGAAGTTTCCATGCTCTTGGTTAAAGTGTCCCAGTCTGCACTTGTCAGTGTTTATAGTTTTACAGTAATTTTAGGAGTCATTTTGAAGCAAGAGTTTCTCTACTTTCATCATTGAATGGATGGATTTATATTAGCCCACTTCATATTTATCATCTCCTTCTGCAAGGCAAGGAAAGGGGTGTGAGTGTTTCCAGCAGCGATGCAATGTAACTTGATACTGATTTTATGCTGCCTGTATCCTGCGCTTGAAATGACCATTTCTGAATGCTTATTTTCAACAAAGAAAGTACTGTCTGTAATTTCTTTTATTGAGCTTGTATTTGCCTGAGAAAAGCAGTAATGGATTTGCAGTTCATAGCAAATCAGCCCTGTTTAGCTTGCTGGAACTTTCACCAGCTCCTGAAGCCTCCGTGCTGGATAGCTGAACAGTGGAGTCAGCTGGGGATTCAATATCTACCAGAGGAGATAAGTGAACTAAATTCCACTTGATTGAGATAATATTTGGAACAAAAGAGCCTGTATTAAAGCTTTGTATTGACTCTGCCCGGCCCATTGGGAGAAAAGCAAGATTTGGAGGCTGGGCTGAAAGTCAAGCATTCCCATATTAAAACTTTGGATTTTGGTAACTTGGCCATGATCTGAGCACTCAGAATAGACTCACTTTGACCTTGGGGAAGCGTTGTTTGCCACCTAAAAGCACCTTGATGTAGGTGTCTTCCTATGAGCAGAGGCCGACGCAGCAGGATGATCAGACTGGGGTCCAGTCCCCTCTCTCTTGCCTTGGTGGTCTCTCTCTGGGGCTCCTCTACCCAGGGGCTGCCATAAATTCAGACAACATTGCTAGGAAAACCATTAAGGAGTACCATAGATCACAGAGTGGTTTGGGTTAGAAAGGATCTTTAGGAATATTTAATTCCAAGATTCTGCCATGGGCAGGGAAACCTTCCACTAGAGCAGGTTGCTCCAAGCTCCTGGCAGGAGCATCATCAGAATGCTGGCTTCATGACCTGACCACTTGGAAAAACTTGGGTGAGGACCTTTGGGGATCCTGTCCATGTCTGAAGGGAGGTGAACGACCAGTGAAAATATTTGGAGACATGGAAATGTCATGGTTTACACCTTATGTTTGACCAAGAAGGAAGTAGGGGCATCATGGGTGCAAAGTCACACATGGACAGACTAAGAAGCCTTTGGCAAAATACATCTCAGTATGTTAAAATAGCAGGAACATGTAAAAGGAGCTGGTTTTTTACATCGCAGAAGCGAAAAGTTACTGCAAAACTCTGAAGAAGCACCATGGAAGAAAGTCTTTGGTGAGCATTAATGCCCATGGTTCAGAAAATAATATGGGGTTGGCCCTCCATGAGATCTTTTGAGTGATGGAGAGTGTGCAAAATAGGGACTCCAAATGGGAAGATTAGAAATACAGTGAGGCCATCCATAAAGGAAGTAAGGAACTTGATGGGAAGAGGTATGAAATTTATATCATACCTGAGAATTTAATTTCTGTATTTTCCTAATGTTCCCTGTCACAACTGGAGCACTGAAGTAGTAAATTCAATCCTTCTAACCTAGATGCCAGTTTTGGTTAGATAACATCCATAGATATCCAATTTCAAGCATTTTAGTTAATTCAGTTTTATCGTCCTAAATCACAAAATACAAGATGTTTATACTTGGGGTTTGCCAACACTGGACATGTTCTCTCAAGGGCAGTTATCCAAATATCCAATTATTCAGGCACAAACACGAAGGTGGTTATGAAATGTCACTAACCTACAGGTCTTGAACTGTATCATGGATGCTTTTCCCAGCAAAAGGGCTGGGGTATAAAATTATGATCCTCACCCCAGCTCACTACCCTTTTCTGCCTGCTGGGCCTCAAGCTGCAGAGCAAATATGACACCCATTAGCTGTCAGGGGCTGATAAAGAAATGAAGAAAAAAAATGCAAAGAAAAACAATCCTGAATCTGTACTCCTGAGCTTCCATGCCTTTGAAGGGAGTGGCTAAATAATCTGCATGTGCCTCCTGCCTTTTGCAGAAGGAGCTGGCATCAATATTAGCATTAAACTTTAATTTTCTTCCTGCAAAGGAAATTGTGGGTCCTGCATCCATGACATCACTGGCAATCTGGGACATAATTTATTTGCACAGCTGGCCATCCAGCTGTAATGCTGGAAAAGGGGTGGCAGGGCTCCTTCCCCCTCCAAGCAGTGCACTGTGGCATGAGTCAAATCTAGTGGTGTGCTGATGCCACCAACCCAGACCCTCCTTTTGTCCCTCAGTGCAAAGTTAATTAAAATGGTGTTAACCACAGTGTATGCCTGGTAATGAGCTAATCAAGCAGGGCTCAGCACATCAGTCCTGGTCAAAACTACTCATCCATGTGCTGCCTGCCCACTGTAGTATAAGGAGGCTGATTTTGGGGTTGTGAACGTAAAGTGCAGCCCATCTACTTGGGTTGTCATTGTTTTGCAACTGTGAGACTCCCATTGCAGAAATCAGATGAGGGATTTGATTTTTACAGGGGAAAATTGTGGCTTGGAGGCGGGTTTTGTCTTAGACAATGTTCCTGTATCCCATCACCACTTGCTAGGGATTGAAAAGTGGCAGAAGACTATCTTCTACAATTTCTGCAAGGAAATTAAGATTAGATGTATAGATGACATGATGTTAATACCTGCACAGGTGTAGCAGACCAGCTCAAGAATGGGTTTCACTTGATGGGCAGGTTTAACACAGCAGACTGCCACATATAAGAACTAGCACTTCCCTACCAGTTAAAAAAAAAAACAAACTCACTAGAAAAGCTGTCTGAGCTTTTGAAATGTCTCTTGGAACTTACAGATTGTTGTGATGGCTGTTTTTTTCCTCTCCTCACACAAAAAATGCCTGCACGACAGCACAAAGTTGAACACGACTTGACTTCATCCCTGAAAATCAGAACAGGGGCAAATTTTGCTAAAGCTCAGTGGGGAAAGGGAAGACAATGGCTGAAGGTTCTTTTTTCCCTAAAAAAGCTTTTAATCATGGAATCGTTAAGGTTGGAAAAGATCTCCAAGATCATCGAGTCCAACCTTTGACCAAGCACGGTGTTGTTAGCCAGACCAGCGCCACATCCAGCAGCTGAAGCTTGCAGAGGGATGCTGAGCTGTAGCTGCCGCTTTGGCAGCGCCTGTGGGAAGCTCTGACAGTGATAAACACTTCCACAGCACAGATAAGTCATAATGCTCTTTGAGATGATCAGGCAGGAAAGGCTGCTGTGGATGAGCATGGCAATATTTTAATGAAATATTAGGAAGCGCAGCCGGTGCAGCCGAAAGCCCTGGAGCGACTGGCAGTGACTCACTGGGGCAGGGGGGATTACAAATCTCCCTCCTGCTAATGGCTAATGCAAACACCTCCTCTGTCTCTCCCTGCTATGCCAAACATCTCCCGTTGGCATGTGGAAATGCCAACAGGAGGAAGGTGGAATGAAAACACTGCTCATACATTACTCATGCGCAAGCTGTGGGTCCCATATTCTTCCTGGCTTTGGTTTTTTTTTCCAAACAATTCTCCTTTTCCTTTGAGGCTGTAAACAAAATGCACCAAGCCAAGGGATTCTTAAAATTATTCTTAAGTTGTTAAAATTAAAATGTTGCCGAGTACAGATCACAACTTACTCTTCTTGTCACAATGTCCCCCTTTCCGTCCTATTTACATTCACAGGAAGGTGAGATTAGGAAAATATTGCACTATTTTTTTTTTTCTCAGTGCAATAGAGCTGATGGAAATAAAGAATAGTTTTTAATCAGTTTTACATGAGTGCACTGCATTTCACTCTTTTGGTTTAAATGGTGATTAAATTTCTTTTTGGTGATGTTTTGAGGGAAGAGTATTACTGTGGAAAAACATTTTATGCTGAGAGCAGAGTTACAATAGGTTTTCTGTATCTTTTGAATATACATAGAATAGAATATATATGTGAATAAAATAGATTTGTGAAGTAGTGAGGGAGAGATGGACACTAGTAAAATATGTAACAGTTCTGATGCACCCATGAAGAGGAATATTTTTGCAGCATTAGTTATGAGAAATCCCACAGGTGGCAGTCCGTTTGTGCAGGATGAAATTATGGAAGTACAGCCTTTCCTCTAGCTTATAAGTCTGAGGTTGAAATGCCATCATTAGATCATGAACATCATGTTATCTGAAGCCAAAAGGGCCATCAGGGTGCGTAGTTTGGCCGCAGGCAAGGTTTTGTAATTTCTTCCAGTTCTCTCTATGTTGAGCCAACTAAGACATGTCCTTCAGTAAAGTAACCTGTTTTCGAGCCTCAAGTCTTGTTCTAGCATCACTCATCATCCTAAGAAATGTGTGTCTGACTGTTATTTGAATCTGTCTAACTCTGCCTTTTGGCCATTGGATCCTGTCATGCTGCTTGAGAAAAAAGGTACTTTTTAACTCATGTGTCTCCCAAGAAGATGTATGTGTGTGTAAATAAAGTTGTCACTCAGTCTACTACTTGGAAAGATAAATAGATAGAGCTCTGAGACTCTAATTTAAGTGCTTTCCTACCTATTGTCAGGGAGGTTTAGGTGGGATATCAGGGAAAGGTTCTTCCCCCAGAGGGTTCAGGCACTGCCCAGGCTCCCCAGGGAATGGGCACAGCCCCGAGGCTGCCAGAGCTCCAGGAGAGTTTGGACACTGCTCCCAGGGATGCACAGGGTGGGATTGTTGGGGTGTCTGTGCAGGGACAGGAGTTGGACTTGATCATCCTTGTGACTCCTGTGAGAGACTGGAAAGATTGATGTCTTGTTGAGGTTTTTTGGAGCCTTCTAGATCTCTTCCAATTCAGGACATTGTCATTCTTCTCATAATTTACCATTTTGTCTTTGGTAAAATCTCTGGAACAACCAAAATGCAAAATTCCTGGCTGTAGTGATGTCTCAGCCTCCATACAAATATCTTATCAGGGCAAACAGGAAAGTGTGCATTGCATTGACATGTGCATAAATGAAAAGTGGCTCAACAGCTTTAACACTTCACATAAATTCATCTTCTCTAAGTAACACATGCCCAGGCATTACGGTAGGGGAGGCAGCATGTTCACAGATAAGTGTTTTATTTGCAGCAAAATCCATCCTAACTTAGTCCCTCTCTGCCCATGTAAAGTGTCTCCAGCAGTTTTGTTTGATGTGGTTCACTATGCCCTGTCCAAGAGTTTGATTTTTTGGGCAGTGGGTACCTAGACCCATCTCTAGGGTGTGTCTATCAGCTCAGGTTTGGTGATGACTTGGATCTGTAAAGTACAGGGTGAGGGCTTCCTCTTGTTGTCCTGATGTTTCTTTTCTCCTTTCTTCTCCCAGTTTACGAGGTGGTGACAGTGACAGGGGATGTCCGGGGAGCAGGAACCGACGCCAACGTCTTTGTCACTCTCTTTGGAGAGCACGGGATCACTCCCAAGACTCATCTCACCAGCAAGTAAGTGTCTGGAAGGAGCTCTCTATCTTTTGGGGCCTGTCCTTCAGGGACTGTTAAAGCATTTTGATGAAACATAATATTGTGCTGATGGATGTGGAGGGAATGAATCTATACAGTATTTTAAGATCACCAGGGAAATCTGAATTTTTTGCCATTGCGTATTTCGTACCCAATCCGTTGCAAACCTGCATTCCCTTCTGTAGGTGGAAATCCATGTTATATAAGGCTCATACTTGCAAGGTGTGGAGATATTTGCTTTTCTTAGAGCTTAATTTTGGAGCTCCCAATTTAGGAACTGAGAATATTCATTGCTTGTTGGAGTGGGCATGATGGGCTATATTCCCATGCCTAGATCCCACAGAGGTCTCCATGCTAGTCAGGTACAGACAGAAGTGTCCTTGAATGATTCTAAAGAGTAACTCAGTGGGTTTGAAGTAATGTTGATAGATAACCACCTACAACCAGCCATAGGAAATCTGAGGCAATCAGAAATGGAAGAATTTAAGCTGATTTCTAATTTAGACTGCCTCCATCCTATCTGCTGTGTGCCTTGCTGCACACCACTGTAGTTACACATCACTCTGGTGGCCCTGTTCTGTTTTCCCCCAGCTGATGTCAACACCATCCTATGTTGAACTTAGTGGGAGCCATATTTTATAATTTAGGAACTTATTGAGATGCTTTCGACTCTCTAAATAGTTGTTTGGATTTTTTTTTTAAAGTGAGCATCCGGGCCAGCAGGTGTTCATTTCCCATGAAAGCAAGATGACTTTTAACAAAGTACCAGCTCTGCATGCACTTATTTCCCCTTAGTCAGGCAATTGTACCAAGATAAAGCAGAAATCCCTTCTCCAGAGGGTCTAGGAGAGGCTGTGTGTCTCTGTTTTTCGGTGTTCTTATTGTTTTGGTTTTCTTGAAAATGTGTTTCAGAATTATTAATTCTGTGCTAATGTCACACGGTAACTTCACATTTTCTCCATTTCTACAGCACCGA
The DNA here is from genome assembly GCA_013397375.1 of Toxostoma redivivum. Taxonomy (NCBI): domain Eukaryota; kingdom Metazoa; phylum Chordata; class Aves; order Passeriformes; family Mimidae; genus Toxostoma; species Toxostoma redivivum. The sequence goes on from VXBI01008882.1 coordinate 104,179, forward strand.
CAAGAGGTACCTGCAGCTATTTTAAATTTTACCCTCAAAAGAGCTTCTCTTCCCAGTGAAACAACTCAAACATGAGAGTCTGTAAAGAAAATGATATGGGAATGGTAAAGAAAATACATGAAATTTCAGCCCTGTTTGCCATATTTGAAATTAAGAAACCAGAGCTAGGCAAAGGAATTCTATTATCCCAGAATGTCTAGAAACACCAGGGAGAGCTTCCTGATATAATATGTCTACATTAAATGCTTTGGTTTTGCTGTGTGATTTTCATCCAGACATCCCTACAAACTGACAAGTCAGAATGCTATTTTCTTTGATTTAATAGAGAAGGAAAATGAGGCAAGGACCTAAAAGGGGACAAGGTTCCATAGCAGGTCAGTGACAGAGCTGGGAGCAGCAGCAGAAGCTCTGCTGGGGAAAGAGTTTCTACCCTGCAAACCTGCCTTATAGTATTTGGCAAAGCCATCAAAGCAACATCTGCTTTCCAGGGAGTTGCCTTGTGGTCAGCATTTAAATAAATAGCTATTTCATTGGGAAAGCACTCCTCTGCTTGAGGCTATGGAAAGAACCTGAATATTACCCTATAAATTTAACAAGCATACTCTATGCCCTTTAGAGAAGTCAAAAGATGTCTGTAACAGATCTCTCAATCAGCTGTGGCATCAAGCACGCTGCTGGTTGTGCAGGTGGTCTTTGCTGGCACTTAGGTTCATGCCCCCTCTTTCCTCCTGCTCTCAACACTGTTATTGTGTGAAAGGAACAAAGAAAGGACGCACAGAGATTATTTTAGGTTGCAGCAGCAGCACTCTGAGCTTGTTCAGACCTGAGTTGGCCTTTAGGGCTTGGTCCCTGTTGCTGCAGTGAGCAGATGGCTGAGGTGTGGAAAGCAAGGATGAAAGGCTCAGGAAGCAAACCTTCTGCAGTTCAGGGCTCTTGAAACTGGTCCTGTAGGAGGTGACCGCTAGAACTGCAACTACAGCTTCCACTGGGGGTTTCCCAAACATCAGCAAAATTTCTGTGTCTCTCAGCAAAGTCTGATGCTTTGCAGTGCTCCGTCGAGGAATGGCAAGAAAGAAATCCAGTCTGGTTGTAGGAGTGCCTTCAGACCTGCTCAATTGAAAGTCTTGTCTCCTAGTTATGAAGAAAACCAAGATATAGTCAGTTTGCCCCCTCCCCGCCCCTCCAAATTTGTTGTGCAGCTTTGTGAATATGGCAAAAGGATGGAATCTCATGCATCTTTCAACTAAATGTTTACATGAGTTCACTTATGACTGCAAATGCATGACATTTTATAGGTGTTTACGTTTCCCCACGAATGACAGACAGCTAAAATATCATGCATTGCCTAAAGATGGTACTACCATTTCAGCTTCTGGTTAGAATGTTTTTTTTTTCCTGTTTCTTTCCTGACTGTGTGCTGGTAGTGAAAGACATGACCGCTCATGTCGTGCGTGGTAAGGGGAAGACATGGCAAGCTGATGAAATACTGTGTGTTTTTTAAAACTGGCCAACAATATGGTAACTGTGAAAGACACAAATCTTTGCCATGACTGCTCAGGAGGAACATCAGTTCTGGAAGTGGCAGCACTCAAGATCTGAGCCAAGAGTTGAGTTCTGAAGTGGGGCTACAAAAAAAGACATGGAGTGACAGGACAAGGGAAAACAGCTTAAAAATTTTAGAGGGAAGGATTAGGTGAATATTAGAAGAAAATTTTTGGCTATGAGGATGGTGAGGCCCTGGTACAAGTTGCCCAGAGAAGTTGCTCCATCCCTGTGCCCAGAGAAGTTGCTCCATCCCTGGGGCAGGGATATTCCAGGGCTGGCTGGATGAGGCTTGGAGCAACCTGGTGTAGTGAAAAGTGTCCCTGCCCATGACAGGGCATGGAATGAGATGGAGTTCCCTAAGGTCCCCTCCAACACAAAAATCTTGTGATTCTGTGATTCACTTTGGAAAAGAGGTCCAGACAAGTAGTGTTGAGTGCCCGGGAGAGGCTGGAATGGCTCCTCCTTTGCAGTATCTGTCTGTAAGTTTGGGGGAGACCTGGCAAAGAAGCTCTTGGCAAAATCCCACTTCACCCAGCTCATGCAACTCTTCAGTTCCCCATCTACCACCCTGCACCAGGTACAGCTCAGCCAGAAGCTAAAAGCACTACCACAAATGAGTTATTTTCCCTGCTCCATCACAGACACCAAGGCTTCGCTCAGTGGCATTTTGACATCTGTCAAGGCTTTTCCCACAGGTGTGGATTGATCCTCTGTGGTCCCACTCTGAGCAAAGAGTGCTGATCCTCCACAGTATTTTATTTCTTCATGTGCATGTGCTTTCCACCAGGCTGAGGTTGGGGAAATAGTACAGCATTCATCTTGGAGTGACACTGCCAGTTCACTCACAGGTTTTAGTCCAAATCTGTGTTTTTCTTGCTAGTGTAACTTCTCAGTGTCCAGTTGGGGACAACTGCAAATAATATCACAGAGAGGTTTTTACCTTGAGGAAAAAACAGAAGCAGGAGTTAAGAGAAGATTTACCAGCTATGGCAATGTGAAAGAAAGATGAAATAATTGGTGACAGCTGACCTGCTACTGAATTTGAGGACAACTGAGGTTTTGTCTTTTTTAGTTTCTGATGCTGAAGACAATTAATTGGCAGTCACTTCTACCTGGTCTTGGGTGACTAGACAGAGTTTTTTCTGTTCCTTATGCCAGCAAATAAGTATGAATTGCAGAGTATGTACAGGATAGTCTTTAGAAGATGGTAATGTTTGTGCCTCTAATACAGTTAAGCCAAGCCCAGTGGCAGAAGATTTGTTATTTAACCTCTCTGGAATAAATAAATAAAACAGAAAAGAGAGCTTATTTGCTCTGAACAGTTAATATGATCAGCTAGGAAGGGTTGGGTAGTTGGTGCAGAAAGGGCTGTTCAGGTTAGGAAGGGTGCAGAGGGGGAAGGATTCTCACATTGCTGCCGAAGTTCTGCTTCAGAGAGGAGCTGTGATCCTCTTCCTTTAATGCCACAGGATGTTTCCCATTTGACAGCTGTTTATGTATCTAACTGTGCCTTGATTTATGTCTGTACAAATCTGCAGCACTTTCAAATGCTCTCTGAAGACTTAATGGTCTGGGACGAGGTTAAGTAACAGCACATTTTGGAGTCCATATTCCCTTACAAAAAAGAAACTAAGTGGGAAATTCTTTTCCTCTCCCTTGCTCAGCCTTATTAGCCAGCCTATGTCTAGTATTTCAGGAATAAAATACCTGAGAGAGTGCTTAGACTGAGGTGTTGAGCAACCTAAATATAAGAGTGGGTATAATTGGCATATGTATAAATTATAACCCACCAGCAGCTATTCACACAGCAGCTGGTGGTACAACTACAAGGAAGGTCAAACCTTAGAGAGAAAACAGGATTTTGCTTAAAACAGCCAGACTTTTAAGGGGATTCAGCTGTTAGACCCAGGTCCCTGTTGATCAAGTGTCAGCTGCAATTTTCAGACTGTAAAACCTGGTCAGTTTTCCCCTTGGGATGAGAGTAAGGTGTATTCCTGGAATGAACTCAACCACTTTGTCTTGCTCCTATCCCAACTCATTGATGTCAGCCTTAAAAAAGGCTGGAGCTCATTCTCATTAAAAATTTAAAAATATTTCTCCATGGGAAGGGGATGAAAGATTTCAACAGATTAAAATTTACCACAATCTGGCAAAGTGAATGTAATTAAAAATGTAATTTAATATGGGGAAATACTAAGCAATTTTTGCACTGTTCTTGGTGGCACTGTTTGCTTTGCATATAGTTTCTCCAGAAAACAGCCAAATTGCAGAAAACAAAAACATCCCCACCCACAGCAGTGGGGTTGGAAAGAAATTATCCTTAAGGTCCCATCCAAACCTGGACATTCTATGATTCAATGATTTTATGATAAAGCATAGCTGAGATCATCTAAATTAAACACCACTACTTTATTTTCTTTATGCAAATCACATCACCAAAGATGAAAAACTGATATTAAGATGAGGCTGCTCCATGCAGTACAAAGTGAAGGAGCACTTACCAATGTCTGTAATTAAGGCTGTCTGAATCCGTACCTGGAATGCTTATGGATAAGGCAGAGTCTGCGTGTCCTATGGCACTTTGCAAAGTTTTGGGGTAAATTCAGGCTCCCACAGTTTTGGGCTGGTGTTTGGCTCCCTGGTGTCATCACACTGCTACAGCCCTGAGCAATTCATCTCATCCAATTAAACCCTTTCAAGTGGGGCTGCTTTTTCACCAATTTTTCAGTGCCAGTTTAAGCAGGATTCATTCTGCTGGTTGATAACGTCCTTGGTACAGACACTGACAGTGGCTGTGCTTTTCTGCTGGTTTCTTTTCCATCTGGAGTGGTTTTGGATGTCTGCTGCCTCACGTGGTATTTCCAGCCACCCGCTGACGGATGCTGTCAGCTTCATGACAGCAGTCTTGGCTAAATATTTGCAGACCAAACTCCCTGGAGTATTTGTTGCTCCAAGGAGGAGGTTAATGATGCTGCAATTGGAGGTCTGTGCTAAGAGTAAACAAAGTTTGAACATATGGGGGATTTTTTGTAGCTGGTTTGTACAGGACAGTGTCCTCTCTCCAGGAGTGATCGATAGTGGATGTGTAGGGAGGGACAGAGGGATGAGGCCAACACATTGTCAGCATTTTTCCAATACCTTTTGCATCTTCTGGCATGATGCCATCTTAGCCAGAGGCCTGATAACACAGATTCACACAGCCTATAATGTGTATTAGACAGCCTGAGGATGAGGGAAGCTGTCTGTACTTTCAAGCCAGGAAAACAACAGGGACAGACCAGTCCTCATCCTTTTTCATGCCACCCTTACAGATGATGCTGGCTGGAGGGTGGAAGGGAAATCCTACATGGAAAAAGGATGTGGGGAGAGAGAGAACACTATAGCAATCACAAATATATGGGAAGAGAGCAGGGTTCATTGTGTGTTTTTGGGAAGAGATTTCCTTCCTGTCCATCTCAATTAAATTCTGACGCACAGTAAATTCTGGGGGCAGCTCTGGGCCCCTCAGGACAGGAGAGACACTGAGGGAGACACTTCCCTGGAGCCTGTCCAGGGAAGGGAAGGGAGCTGGAGAAGGGGCTGGAGCCCCAGGAGAGGCTGAGGAAGCTGGGAAGGGGCTCAGCCTGGAGAAAAGGAGGCTCAGGGGGGACCTTGTGGCTCTGTACAACTCCCTGACAGGAGGGGACAGCTGGGGGGGATTTGGGATCTTATCCCAGGGAACAGGGACAGGAGGAGAGGGAACGGCCTCGGGCTGGGCCAGGGGAAGGTTTAGATTGGATATTAGGGAAATTTCTTCACCAAAAGAGCTGTTCAACCCTGGCACAGCTGCCCAGGGTGGTAGTGGAGTCCTCATCCCTGGAGGGATTTAAAAGCTGTGTGGATGTGACACTTGGGCACCTGTTTTAGTGGTGGCCTTGGCAGTGCTGGGGGAATGGTTGGATTCAATGTCCCTGGAGGGCTTTTCCAACGCAAATGATTCTGTGATCCTGTGGTATTCTACACTACCCACTTGTAGTGCGTGAGAAACCCCCCTGATCTAGCAGGTGAACCAAGTAGAATTTATTTTTACCTAAAAGAGTGGCAGGCTTTAGGATAGTTTGGGCTTTTGACCTTCCAAAATCATCCCCGATACACAGCTCCTCCAATTGCTGCTAAACACCCATGGCAGGAGCAGGCAGACCTGTGGGCAGCATTTCAGGGAGATGCAACCAAGAACTGACTCTTTCTAATGGTTTAATGGAGCATTTTTAAAATTTGTTTGAACTGACATCCAGGATAACACTTCTGTGCAGCCCTTAATCCATGGTGCTTTTGCTGGCAGTTCTGTGTGTACAAGGCATTTCCAGGTAAAACACTGAATGGAAAGGCAGTTTAAATGATTAGCAGGGATTCAGAGCTAAATTGTTTTAGGTTACTCCACCACTGCTGAAGGTCATTATTTTTATGCCTCTGCTGTGATCAGTATCCAGGTTTTCTGTGTGTTCCTAAGAACTCAGCTGTGAGAAGGGTGCTGTTAGCTGATCAAAAGGGAAGACTATTACCTACATTCAAAATTTCCATTAAAAATGTGACTTTTATTTAGGTGGTGAGATCAACTCTTTTTCATTCACCTTCATTAAAGAAAAATATACTTGTACAAGTGTTTATTTTATGTATTTTTGCAAACAAAACTGCATTATTGAGGCTTTTTGGTTGTTGGCTCACCAAGAAGTGGCAAAACCCTCATGGCTGGCTCTGCTGTCTGTGCCCATGGCCTGCAGAGGAGATGAAGGCAGGGATTTAAAAATGCTAGGCTTGAATATGAACCAGTTCTTGCAGCAACTTTTAGCAGCACCACTAACCCAACCAGGGGACAAAGTGTTCTGAATGATTGTGCATTTGCAGTGCCACAAGCAGCGCAGCCTGCAGGCAATTACTCAACTGAAAAAATCTGAAAGCAGCTTCAGATTTAAAAAAAATACTTATATATGTATATAAGAATTTCATCTACTAGTCTTTGATGAAGCTCCTTGGATGTTTCTTACAAAGCAATTGGGAAAAACTGCAACAGAATATGAAAAAAAAACAGAGCTACTACAGCCACTAAAATATATCAAATAACAGACCCAATTGAAATATATTTCTGGAGTTGCCCTGGCCAGTTGTTTCAGATTAATGACAGGGGTCTAGTGAAATTCAGAAGATCCTTAGACTAACCTTATCCTGGGTCCCTGGGTTTGAACCCAGTCAAGCCTGAACATTGCAAATTTAGTGCTGCAATTTCCAAGTAATATTTTTCCTGCTTTATTTGTCACCAGGGCTGTGCAAGCCAGTGTGCCTCATTGTTTGGTGTAACAAGTTCCTTATGGTAATCTGGCTGTGAATGTCTCATCCTAGTCCTAGCCTGGACCAGACTGTGACATGGCCCAGCTGTAATTTCTCCTTTTCTTTCACTCTTTCTTTTTTTTTTTAGCCTAAATTTCACTTCAGCCATTCACTGTGGGATATTCCCTCACTCACTCTCTCCCCACGCAATTGGCAGTGCTAGAAGGAAGGACTGGATTTTTCTTTCCCAGTGCTGTTGATGCTGCAGGATCCATCTCAAGGGAAGAGACTTGTCAAAACTCTTCCTACCTTTCGACAGCAAGGCTTCCCAGGGGTTTGACTCCTGGACTAGGTCACGTTTTCCAATACTTCCCCAAGCTGTTTTGGGATGCACTGAGCATCTGCTCAGTGGGCATTTTTGGACACCCTGCAGAAGGAGCTTTGCTCCCCTGCATCCATCCCAGCAACTAAAGAGCCCAGCACGGAGTGGGGCTGCCACAAACCAGCAGCCAGTGGGACTGAGAGGTTTGGGCTGATTATTCTCACTTAATACTTTGATGCCATCTCCGTAGCAGTCTGCAGCACTGCATCGATCCCCGAGCCAATGCAGGGAGAAGCTGCTGTCATTACGATGCTCATTCAAGCCTGACAGACTAATTGCCTTGCACTCGCTGGCTGTTTGCACTCTGCAAGCCAGGCTGGGGGAGGCTGAGCTGGGTTTAATTGCCTCTTGTCTTCACGGCAAGGTTAACCATTTTAGCCTTTCCATACACTGGTGTTGCTCCTGGCACGGGGTGTGAAACAGCAGGATGGACGAGGAGGAAGAGGAGGAGGAGGAAGGCTGGGCAGGGGTTTAGCAGAACACAAAATGACCTGTAAGCAAGGCACATGCAGGTCCTGTGAAGAGCAGTGAGCAAAGCCAAGCCCCCTTGTTGGGATTATTAATATGCATTAACTTTCTACCTGCACACTGCTTGTCACTGTGGCTTTGCACTGCTCAAGTTTTGTGGTTTCATGTTCATTTTAATACCACTTCTGGATTTTGCTGTGTTTAATCATCCATAGCCATGCTTAGCAGCCCGGGGGAAATGGTGGCCCATCAGGGAGAGCAGGTGGGAGAGGCTTCAGAGCTTTGCCTTGATGTTATTCATAGTGTTTTTGTAGAAAAGGACAGAGGTGCTTGCCAAGGATCACACTGCAGGCTAGAGGCAGAACTGAGAATTAAATTCTACATCCCCTGATCTGGGCCAATAGACTTTATATTGCTTCTGCACTTGCACCTGTGAAATACAAACTTCACACTTAACACTCCACCAAAAAAAGTCAAACTACTTCCTGCCTACAATTGTTTTACTCGGAACGAGATACAAACTGTAAGAGGAAGCACCAAAGTTTCAGTAGTTGTTTAAAATAGTGATGGGAGATGGGCCTGGAAAGTTGGACGTGGTTGGATGCTTTTATCTCTGGCTGAGCTCTGCACAGATGTGTGGCCACACAGGGAACTTGCTGAAGCCCTTTGCTCCATCACCAGAAGCAGGTCAGCTTGATGCCTGGAGGCTAGGATGACAGGAGAGGACATGTCTGGGAGTGGGACTCTGAGACTAAAAGCATATTGCATTTCCCCCCAAAGCTTCTGCCTCAGCTTCTGGAAGAACTCTTGGAGTCTGAGAAGGAAAAAAAAGTCTGCTGAATGTCAGCACTTAGAGCATCCAAAACGTGTCACTGGGGAGAGGGCATTGAAAACTAGGTCTTTGCAGCATTAGGAATGACACTTCTTTATCCTTAAATGCTAGCACTTGCGTGCTTGCTGTCAAGGCTGCTGGTTTTTCACCATTCCTTTTGATGCATGTGCATTGCAGGAGCAGCACAGCCTTTGAGAGGAGCAAAACAGATGTGTTCCGAGTGAAAACCAATAACGTTGGACAAATAAAGAAAATAAGGTACCTGCACAACACTGCTACCACAGCACCTGCTCTGTGAGGTGCTAATAGGATGACAAGCTGTAGATGTTTAAGCATTGCCATGTTTTATTCATTATTTCTTAACATGCTCCCATCAAGGTGAAGTTAAGGGGTGGTAAAAGCTTGTTTACTGCTGAAGATTTGAACTGAAGTGTGAAATCACCTATGGTACTGCTTATAAGTATCCGTGCTCCCCACCAAGAATTGTATTTCTGTCAAATGCAATCATGGGAAAAGATGTTTAGAACTGGTTTTATGTCCCAATGGAGGTAAATGGGGTTTGCCATCCACTTTTGCTAACTTAGTGTAATGTAAATGATAATTATAATGTTTAACCACTGTCTAACTGACTGATATAAAATTTAAAATTAGTAAGTAGTACAAAGAAAGCTGGGAAGAGGTGGTTAAAACAATTCAAGAGCAGAATAGAACAGGAGGGGTACTGGGTGGGAAGGGAGTCCCTTATGTTTTAGATATGCAGTGCAAAGGGAATTAATGCATATGTTGAATGAACGTGGAGGTGCAGGTATGTTTGTGAGCATCTCCTTGCAGATAAAAGATTCACCTGTGATCTCTGCCCATATGGAATGTTGTTATTTTTAATATACCCTGTAAAAGCACATAAGTTCCTTGAAACTCTTTGGATAGACAGCCATAAACAGGAATCATGTGTACAGCTGCTCTAGCCTTGCCTAGTATATAATATTCCACTAAATTATGGTGCTGGTGGCCAGTCTCAAACAGAACACTAAGACAGGGTTGTTCTTCCTCTAGGATTGAGCATGACAACACTGGACTGAACGCAGGCTGGTTCCTGGACCGTGTGATTGTGACCGACATGAACAGACCTCACCTCCGCTTCTACTTCCCCTGCAACAACTGGCTGAGCAAGGAGGATGGGGATGGACTGTATGTCAGAGACCTCGTTGGCAGCCTCAATCCCATGGATGTGCCCAAAAGTAAGGGTTTTCAGGAAAAAAAACCAAACCAACTTGGCTTTCTGGTGCCTCGTAGGAAAGGACGTGGCTGCTTTGAGATGGTCTCATCACATAAAAAGTAATTGTGTAGTCTAAGCTAATTTAAGTTTTCTTTATAGTCAGTGGAGAGAGATACAGGAAGATGCAAGATGTCTCCAGAGGGTAATTTCTTCTTCCAGTGTTAGATCTGATGTCTTAGGGTGGGATAAATCACTGTTTGGAGAGGCTCCACTCATTTGTTGAGTACTGAGGGATCTGTGATGACAACATTAAACTGGATTGAATACCTATGTGTAGATGAGAGGCATCCTATCCTGGAAGATGTAGCTGGTACCCCTATGTGCTACCAAAAGAGGCAGTGTGGCTGCAATCCTGTCCATAAAGTTAAGTGTTTCCTGTCTCTGGTGATGTCCTGCAGGAAATTTCCGTAAGGGAGCCACACTTTTGCTGTAACTCGTGCTGGCTTTGCTGTATGTGGGTATGATACTCACACTGAGCTGGTGCCTGTTTTTTCAGCGTGGTTTTAAGCTAATGATGTTGAAACGAGGCCAGCACAGCTTGCACACCAGACATGTACTCTCAAATTGGTACCAGCGTGCTGGGCATGCGGTGATGTAGGGTGCATGTAACGTGAGTGGGAAGGCGATGGAGATGGGAAAGAGGAGCCAGCAAACCAGCCTCAGGTGGGATCTCAGCACTCCATCTGCAACTGCTAATGGGGAAGCAGAGCTCTGTTTGCCTCACAGACTCACCAGGGCACTGCTCCTTTCTGGGAGCTTAATTTTGGGTGTGGAAGTGGAGGCCACCAGTCACAGGTTTGCTGGGGAAGAGAGCTGTGTGGTTAGGTGCTAAAAAGAGGAAACTTGTGCTTTTGCTACGATTGAATCTTACTGAGAATAATTAGTAAACCTCTTGCAATAATGTTGCTGACTTTACCACTTAGGAGCAATTATTTGGCAAAAAACAATTTCTTGCCAGACTTAAGCAGGGCTGTGAGCATTGATAGACGTTCTAGTAGGGCAAAGTATTGTTATTTTTATTGAGGTCATGTTAACAGTGAAAAAATACACTAAATTGACCCAGAATCATTGAGCAATTTTGCTCTATTGAGATACAACCTTCTAAAAGAGTGCTGATATGTTGAATATGTAAGCATTCTGCTTGGATACTGCATATGATCTAGCATGCACAAATAATATTAATTGACAAGAAATGCATATTGGAGAATTTAAAAAATGCAGACATCCCCAGGGTGGCTGCCACAAGGGAATGAGATAACGTCTGGAGACATTATCTGCCAAAAACCCACCCAGTTACTACTGGGGCTGTGTGTGCTGAAGCAGCTTGCTGCTTTTTTAATCCAAATTGATTTGTGAAATGGAGAATCTAAGGACACTCAAGGGGCAGGAGGGCTCTGGAGAAGGTAGTGCATGAGTCAAAGCAATGTACAATTAAGGAGAGGTTCCCTTGAGGAGGAAGTCAACCATTCAATCTTAATAGATCTTTAAATGACACAACACCTTATCTGAATTTATTATTGCCCCTGCCTGGGAGAGATGATTCAAGGGAACGTGTGTGATTTCCTCCATCCTGTTCAACACCTGTCTCACAGCAGGAAAGGACTCGTGGGCTAAACCCTCAGCTGGTAAGAGAGAGTGCAGCTCCAATGAGATTGCTGGCGTTTCACAGGCAGAACAGCCAGTCCTGAGAGCTCACTCTTCCGGAGAAGTGGCTCTGGGATATGGATGAACTGCTCTCCATGTGCTTGGCCCAGCATAAATATGAGTAAGATTGTCTCCTGAGCGTGAAAGAAGAGAGCCAGGCAGGCGTTTGTCAGGAGTACATCAGCTCTCACCACCTTTACCAGGGATAAACCCCACTCCTGAGGGGCACAGGCTGGGCTCTCCTGCGCTCAGCCAGGAGCTGGGCTGGGGCCAGAGGCATGGGTGAAGGGTTGGACACCTTCCAGGTAGCAGGTCTGGATGTGTAAGAAGAGAGGGTTAGCTCAGCTATCTCAGGTTGCAGTTCCCCTTGAACCATAATTAATGAAAGATAAACATCCCCAGACTGCTGTGGTGAACTGTCAGCTGCAAATGTAAATGCATCTGAATTAATTTGCCTCCCTCCGGATCCGTAAAGGTCTGAAATGAGATTGCGATATGATTTTTGTTGTACATACAAGTCATTTGCCCTGAATTTGATTGGGTTTTAGGGTATTTTGTTTTTTCTTTCCAGTGGATTAAATATTGATGTTTACTCTTTGAGTATTAATATTTCCTAGGCCCCTAGATAATGAAAAATTATGTAAGTTTATGTAAGGAAAGATTAATAATTCCTTTCTAAGTCTGTGTTCTCATTTTGCAGTTCAGTGCCATATTCTTCTCCTTTCTGGTTATATCTCTTCAATCACATCTTCAATCCATTTATTTCTTCAGTTTTTCGTTATAAACCACTCAGACACTGTTGTTGCCAAACTTAGCTTCATGCTTTGCTTTCATGCTTCATTTGCTGTCACAGTCAGAAATGTTTTTGGAGGTAATCAAACAAGTTTCCTCCAGGTTCCCTCTCCTGCAGCATCTTCAGCTTTTGATCTTCTCCTGGAGAACTTTCCTGTCTTTGTCATGAGGATTTACCTTCCTCTTTTGAACTGGAGGTCACTGCTGGGACCTTCTCTGTGCTTTGTGTGGAAAGGATGTGGGCTTGAAAAAAAATAGACTCCTTTTCTTTGTCGTATTTTTATTTCATTGAAAAGACATCTGAAGTCTATTTGAAGGGGGGCTATTGGTGCTTTTACCAAAACTGACTAAACTATGGGCAGACCCAGCCTCTTTCTTGATGAGGACCACAGGCCAGACAGAGAATTCCTGTAGAAAAGGGGGTGGAAAATTAAAAAATGCAGAAAAGAATGTGTGGCAAAAAATAGTCAACATATAGTGGAAAAAATGGACACACACACTCAAAACCCACAAGTAGAATACTTTTCATGATCCAAATAGAACTACCATGGGTATCTTCCTTAGAAGTTGCAGAGACCTGAGTGATTGCATTCACTTATCCGAATAAAATGCCTCCTGTCAGGCTCCCTGTGGAATGCCACGCGTTTCTCAAGGAGAACAGGTTACATCTTAAGTATTCCTGCTTGAATAACCCTCTATTCCCTGTACTCCCATCCATGGCATCGTATGCCCACGGGCCTTTGACAGGGATAGTGTCACAGATTCTTATTTACCCAGCAGCTTCCATTGGCAGCCTGGATTACTTTACACTACAGGTATTAATTACAAGGGAGGGCTATTGTTTAGCTTTATGCTGCTTTCATTTGAGTTTATGAAGCCCTAGGATTGTATGGCTGTGGCTGAGCCTTGGTGCAAGGGACAGGTTCAAAACTGGAGCCAGGTGCTGGTTTTTCTTTGAGTGCTGCCGGTTTTGGATCACTCTGAGGGTGTCTGATGTCCTGCCAAAGTGGTGGGGGGGCATTCATAACAGCTTGCAGCTGCACTGGGAGATCCACTGACCCAATGGAGGTGTAAAAGGACATGAAATTCAGGAGTCAGTTCATAGAATCACAGATTCCTTTGTGCTGGAAAAGCCCTCCAGAATAACAGAGTCCAACTGTTTCCCCAGCACTGCTCAGCCCACATTGACCCATGTCTCCAAGTGTCACATCCACGTGGCTTTTGAACTTCTTCAGGGGTTCACTGCCCAGGAAACACTGCCCTGGGCAGCTTGTTCCAGTAACTGCAGTTCCCAGCCCATGGTTTGATACTTGCAGAGTGGTCAGGAATAATTTATGCCACTCAGTGGACAGATCCTCGTGTTCCCCACCCCACGGTGACTCTCATTTGTCCGGACCTCGCTGGCCTTTGCCTCATGGTCTTCATCCCTGCAGGTGGGACACCAAGGCTGTGTCTTCCTCCATCCCTGTGTATTGTGATGAATACAGCTTTTTATCACCTGGCTAAAAAGCAGGGAGCCCTCAGAGTTGGTATTCATATGGGTCGCAGGGTTTCTCAGGACATAATACCAAAACATATCTGCAAGGCTAAGTTTTGTCCAGATTCATAAAAGATGCTGAGGTTTGGTCAGGTTAGATGACATGTTGTTTATCCAACAATAAACATCTTTTCTCTGGGGTTTTCTTTTCCACAGGCAGTCAAGGCTACTCAGCTGCTTGAGGTTAGTCTGGGCTCTGTGCAGTGTAACCTCCAGTTATGCTCAGAACAAGGGAAATACATATTGGCTGCTCTTGATTTCCCTTGAAACCTCTCACTAATCAAACAATTCTCTGTACATGCTTTACTCTGAGAAAGCAGAGTCATTCACTTGCAATGGGGATGTTCACTCACTTGGTCCTTAAAATCATGCTCAAGAGCACAGTGAGCTGAAAATTAATTCAGTCTCCTGTGCGATTTTATCTCATGCTAAACTGTCAAAGTTTGGTCAAGTCTTTGCAACCTGCCTGCTGCAAATGAGGTTGAGAGCCAAGGTGTGGTTTTCATCTGGATTTTTGGCCAGATGAAATTTCAGCACCCTGAAATTATTTAGGATTGGACATGACGGGTTGTAAATGTGCATGGGACAGCAATTAATGTCAAACACATTCAAGGCTGCATATACCCAGTAGGACAGAATTGCATGTGTGACACCAAACTGCAGAACTACTTCAATCTCTACTATTTCTGGGTAAAGTTTAATCTTATTTGGTCTGCTAATAATGAAAGTGAGAAGCACATTGATGTGGCACACCTCAGTGTTGAGGATGGAAGAGTTCCAACACAGTTTGCATTGTGTTTAATTTTCCCATATTTAAACATGTTGAAAATTGGCCACCTGTTGCTATTCTTTATTATTATTGCTATTATATTTTTTAAAAAGGATTACAAGAGGAGATCAAATATAGCTGTTCTTTATTTAGGGATGGGTCTTTTACAGTCAGAATGACATTTCTGCTTTGCTGAAAGAAGAAACAGTTTTGAAAGGGAAAGTTGTTGGTTGTGTCAATTCTGGCCTGATTGGGGGCTGACACATGGTGCACCTGAGAGTTTTCATACATATGTCCTAAGGGACATGGCTGTGAAGTCACCATGAGCAGCTGGGATTTGGATTCTAGTAAAGCCAGACGAGTGGTGACATTTCCCTGAGTGCTCGTGCAGGCAGAGGGAGGTCTTGCCTTTAAAAACGCTAGAAAAATATTTATTATCAAAGTATTAATCTGCTCTGAGGTTTTTAGATCTACTGTGACCTAAGACTCATGTATTTGAGCTGCCAATGTAAGCTTACTCCTTTCATTTGAAGGATTCTTGGGTTAAGGCTTCACAGTTCATTGTCCAGAGTTTTAATGTTGGCTGCTGGCTGACTTGAAGGCTTATGAGCACTGACCTGGCTGTGACTTGAGGAAACATCTGGAGCAGCAGGCATTGGTGCATGTGATTCACTTGCAGTCAGAAGCTAAATCCTTCCTTCCATCCTGGGGTGTGCGTGTCCTTAAGGACTGGGCTGGATCAGAACTGAAGCTGTGGCCAATATTTCTCAATAACCTACTGATGTTAGAAACTCAGGGAAGGAGCAAAATTTGGGATGTGAGGCACCAGTTGATGATGCCCTGTCAGATTTGCAACCTTATTTTTTAAAAGGTTGGGCTTGAAGATTAGCACTGATCCCTCATGGATGAATCCTTATCCCTGGAGGGATTTAAAAACCATTAAAGGCACTTGGGGACATGGGTCAGTGGCGGCCTTGGCAGTGATGGGACAAGGGATGGACTTGAAGGTCTTGGAAAACTTTTCAAACCTAAGTGATCCTTGGATTGCTGTGGGTTTTGTTTCCAAATGAGGTCACACAATTTCACGCTTTTGGAAACTTTCATGATGGGAAAAATGAAAAAAAAAAGATTATTTCTAAGGATGCAGAATTTGAGGAAGAGGGAATGAAATATTAATATGTGTTACCTTCTCATCAAAATTCATCTTTATTTACTCTGAAAACTGGAAGAGTATAATCAGCACAGGAAAATGCAGATAAATATATTTATGAAATACATATGAGTTGTTTGCTTCTCAGTAATGGTGAGTACCCTCTGTGTTCAGGATGAAGCCTTGCTGCATGGTGAAGCCTTCGATGAACAGGGTTTGGAGAAGAAGTAATATCTTAATATCTTTTACCATCCCATTTATAACACTGGGGAAAAAAAATTCATGCTATCTGGCATACTGACTATGCAGAATTGTCTTTTCTTTTTGATCAAAAATGCTTCCTTTGTTCTAACAAGGACTTTACTTTCCCTGCAAACTTTGCCCAACTCATTGTCACTGTGTCCCAAATGAGGCAGCTTTGGACATTTTACTTGTTATACTTTTTTTTTTTGCCCCTGTTGTTTTTTCTCTAAAGAAGGATAAAAGGAATGAGAAATAGAAATGTAGAAATAAAAAAGAAACACACATGACTTGTAAAACACAAAAAATGCGCAGAGGCCTGAAATGGGACAGAAAAAGAGATTTGTAATTCACACAGAGAGAAAAGATTTTGGAGAGGCAAGAGTGTGTGGCTGGTACATAGATCTCTGTGTACCCAATACAAAACAGAGAGTACAGCATGTTTTTGAAGACATGTGATAATTTTGACTAATTATGTCTATATATGGAAATTAATTCAGCTTTCAATTTTGAAACGAAGTAACTTTAAAAAAAAATTCTGATCTATTCAAAGCAAGACTGAAGTACAGAGTTAACAATATGATTTTCAACAATACCATAAATTTATTTCACTCTTATTTCTGAGCAAAAGTGTTTTACCCAAGAGGATATTCTCAGTGTTTTCTTCAATTTTGATAATGGCAGAACTGGTGAAAGCAGAAAACAGATATTTCTTTTGTGAAATATTTGCCTTTTTTTTTTTATTTTCAAATGGGCTACCACCCTCGGGCTGAGCTAATGAAAAAGAATGATAAATCTTGGAGAATTAGATGAACAAGGATTTCTGCACTGCTGTCACAAGGTGGGTTGCCATGTGCTAAGCTCCATGCTTCTGCAACTAAACCACTATTGTCTCCTGAGCAAGGTCGTTTAAAGCTCACTTCAAAAAGTCATCATCACTTTGAAGTCACAGTAGGAACATCAGTTTAGCATATCCTACAAGCAAAGCCTCCTGCATGTGGTAGATTGCCTCTCACAGGCCCTGCAGAGGGATGATCCAGGCTGAATCCTAATATATTAACTGTTTGGATGCATGCTTTGGTTTCATGTAAGAGCTGCAGAAAATGGAGGTGAATCTCATGGTTTCTGGCCTAGGTGGGGAGGCCAAGGGTTTTTTGGAGAAGGAGCATGAGACAGGACTGAGGATGTTGCAATATTTGACAGAGCAGCACAATCACAGAGTCACAGAATACCCCGAGGCCCCACAGACCCCCAAGGAACATTGAGTCCAAATCCTAGCCCTGCACAGGACACCCCCAAAAATCCCACCCTGTGCCTGAGAGAGTTGTCCAGATGCTCACTGAATCCTTTCCTTTTCCCCTGACCTCCTTGAGTGACAGCAATGGTATCTCTTTAAAAACACACTTTTGGAGAGCTCTGGTGAGATTAAAGAAGTGCTGAACCAGGGTCAAGCCAGCCTTGCATCTTTAGTGCTGCCTCTAGTTACAGGAACCCCAAAGCCTTGCAAAGACCTTTCAGCATTTCTCCCCTGTGTTTTGGCAGAGGTGCTCACAGCCAAAAGCCAGGAATCAGAGAATGCTTTGGGCTAGAAGGGGCTTTTAAAGGTCAGCTAATCCCAGCCCCTGCAACAAGCAGTCACATTTCCAACTAGATAAAGTCACTCAGTGCTCTGTCCAAGGCAAAACTCCTTCTTCTCCAGCACTCCCATGATCCAGGTAAGCTCATAATCTGCATTTCCAGTTTGAACCCTTGGATAAATATGCTATTCCCCACCTCTGAAGGCATGGCTCATTAATAACTGTAGCTGTCAATTACCCTTGAAAGAGTTTAATAATTTTTAAGCTCTAAACCAACCCTTTGAATTCAATGCTTCTCTGAACAGGAGAAGCATGTGTGCCATGGCTTTGTGCAAGAGCAGGACCCAATTTTGAGGCAGAACTGGCTGCTGGTGAGCTCAGCAGAGCCCCTCTGTTTTCACAGGGGTTGCTTTAGGCTCTAATTATATTTTGCTGTGTGTAGCTGTCTCTGGGGTTCCTGCTACTGTGTCACACAGAGGTTTAATGAGTGGGCTGGGTGAGTTTTCCTCTCCACAGAGGCTCAGTTGCAGGACCAGCACATCTCCAACCAGAAGGTCACCAGAAGCTAATCTAGGAAGAGATTGTTTTATCCTGGAGGGATGAGCTCTGTGCCAGGACAAACAAGAACTAAATTCAAATGTTTGCTGTGAATCAAGAGTGTTGGGAGGCCAGGTCCCACCTTTGTGCCCTAGCCATAGGCTGTCTGACATTTTAAGGATGCTCTGACCCAGAGCTCTGTCGCTGAGGAACGTGCTGTCAGCAGTGGTATAAAGGAGCTTTGACTTTGACAAGTCAGTCCCTTCCATCAAGAAGAGGTTTTGTCAGACAGTTCCTGGTGGGCTGGAAAGCTTGACTCAATCTGACAGGAAGGAACCAAGGCATATGGATATTAAACCACCATCCTGAACTCCTGCAAGGCTGTGGCAGACTCGGGCTGAAACTGTACCTTGCAGGTCCAGGCACCTGCCTCTCCCTCTAGCAACAATTCTTTTCACACTAACCACAAAAGTATTCCTTTCCCAGCAGCCATTCAGAGATGGTAGCAGTGCCTCTCCCCCATCCACCATCCCCTTTCCCCCCAGCCCCTTCCCAAATCCACCTGCTCAGTGCTGAGCAGCGCAGGACGGATCTCAAACACCGCCGCTCTCGGGAGCGCTGTGAAAACAGAAGGATAATTGCTAAGAGCTGCCTTATGAGCAGGATCCATCGCTGCTTACAGCTCAGTTCCTTGCTTTTAACCCCATGTGCTTTGCCTGTGAGGGCTGTGACATTTCCCAGATATTGGATGCTGCTGCCCTGCTCGGCGGTAGGTCAGGCACAGGGGAGGCAGGCACGGCTGGGAATTCACTGCGCCCCACAGGAGGTGATAACCCCAGGTAATGAAGCACAGTCAGCTTGGTTTTCCTGCCCAAATCTCATGCTCCTGCTGCAGGAAACTCAGCAGGCTGTGAATAAACACACTATCTAATGCCCCAAATAATTGTAGATGCAAAATTTCTTTGGGGCAGTTCCATCCTACAGTGCTTCGAGTGACCATGATATCATATTGCTAAATAAATGGCATTAACAGATGAATATCACACGGCTGGACAGTCAGCTGCAGCTTGCAGGTGGTAGGATTTGGCTGGGATATGTCCATGCATTTTCCATGGCTGGAGGCAGGACAGAGGCTGCACCAGAGCACCCAGGGGTGTTGGGTCTGGATGAAAAGATTCTGGGCAGTGTATGGGGCTAATGCTGCACCCAGGATGGAGATGACAGTGGGGACAGCCTGGAAGGGGAATACTGGGGGAGAGAAGTAGCCCCATGTCCTTCATCTCCCAAGATGTTTTGGGAGTGCATCACATTCAGACAAAAACCTCTTGGCTCTCAGCAGAGAGAACCTGACTCCAGCCCACAGTGCAAAATTAACCTTTCCTCCTGGCTGTTGAGAGCTGAGGCTGAGTTAATCAGTACCAGACAGACTGATTGACTGCCACTCCTCTGCTAAATTAATGCAGTAGGGTCACATCAGTGCCACCCCACTGTTCCCCAGAGATGGCATCCTGGCAATGTCTTCAAATGCAGACACACAACTGTAAAGAAAAGGAAGGTGCTGTAACCACACAAGGCATTTACATTCGTGCATTGCAATGTGAAAGTGGAAAGACAAGAGAAAATAGCTACTGCTCTTCCTACTGATTTTTTGTTGGCTGTTCTGCTCTTGGCATCTTGCAGTACGTGCCTCTGAAGCTGCTAATTTTGCTCCTAGGAAAGCTCCCCTCCCCATGCCTGTGCTGCAGTGAGCCTGTGCACTGCTCGATGGAGGCACAGCTTTTACATTAGCATTTTGCATGTTCTCAGTGCTAGGAAAAGCATCCAGGAAAAAAAATATCCAGGCAACATCATGATCTGTGTTTTACAGATGAAGTCAGAGCCATGTATTGGGATTTAAAAAAAAAAAAAAAAAAAAAAAAAGAAAAAAAGAAGAAGCCAAGTGGGTATTTTTTAAAAGATGCCTCTGCTATTAAAGAATAGGGAACAACGTCTACCCATGATCAAAATGAAGAGCACTTGACTTATGGCAGATCTCTTCCTGGCTGCAGTGAGAGCTTTTTCTTGCATGCTTTTAGCAGCTGAATCCTCACTGTCTTTTTAAGAGGCAGCATCCCTTTCCATTTAAATTGCTCATCCACCATGTCACTCTGTAAGATGTGCTGATGTACAGAGCACAGAAGGACCCCTGAGCAGCATGAAGAGCTCCTCTCCTTGCTGCAGCTGAATGTTAAATTGCTTAGAGAGGTAGAAAACGCTGGCAAAAATCCAGTGTGGCTCAGGGTTTGCTTCCTGAAGATGGAGGAGTTGAAATTTTTCTGAAAGGAGACCTAAGGGTCAGGTGTGGGGACAGGCTTGAGTACCCAGTTTCAGAGTTGTTAAGATAGAAAAAATTAAAGACAAGACCTGATGAGCGCAGGCTAGGCATTGTTTGTGAAGCAGGAAGGTGCTCAAACCTAAGCCAAGGACCTCTAATGCTCTTGAAGTAGTTTTGCCTACAGAAACACTTCAGCATAGAAAAGAGCCTTGCCAGGACATGCCATACACTGCAGCCTTGCTTATATTATAAGGGACAATATAAAACCCTCACAGCACAGGTCCCTGTGCCACCAGCCCAAAGTGATGGCCCATCCCTGGGCTCAGGAGTCAGCTCTGCCCCAGGGTTCTTTGTGCTGACACTGACAGCAGCACTGTGTGAGTGCAGAGCCCTTGGGACCACTTGGTGTTCCAAGCAGGAGAGAAAAAGATGTCATTCTGGACCTCAGATATGAAAAAAAAGCCATGCTGGGAAACCTTTAAGGGTTTTTGATCTGGCAAATGGTTTCACCAGCATTTTCCTTGCTGGCCAGGTGTGTTTCAGCAGTAACCATACAAGGTGCCCTTCCTGCCCTGTGTTTGGTCACTTGCTCTTCATGAACTTGCCCTCTGCATGTTTTCCTTGATGGTCTGCATGCATTGAGACATCCTTCTGCCCTATACCTCAGAGTATGCTCAGAGGCATAAAGCCTTATCCTGCAAAGGGTTAAGCCACTGTAGCTTGACAAGCTCTTCTGGCTCCCAAAAAGTGGAGTGGAAAATTAATCACTGACATCAGATTAAATATTCTAGAGGAGGTGCAAGGAGCAAAGCTTCTTGAAAAATGTGGTCTGTAATTAAAGATTGCAAGGTACAATGGGTCAGTTTTAGTTAGAGCAGCTTAGTGGCTAAGTAGGAGATGAAAATTGCCATCCCCACACTTTGCTAATGCAAATGAACACTTTTGGTGTTGGTGTATCTCTAGTAAGTTGTTAGAGCTCTGTGAACTGAAGCTAAAGAGTTAAAGAGAATCATTAAGACATTTTCTCCCCTGTCTTAGCCCAGCTCTGTTCTCCTCTTTCTTGTTATTTAGTATTTATTGCAGTTTTATCATTATTATTTTATTTGCCATGGCATGTTTCGCGATGAGGCGCCAGGGGTGTCAGCTCGATTTTTAGCCTTTTCCCAGCACATTCATTAAACTGTGACAGGTGATTTTCCCTTCTGTTTGGGCTCTGCCCTTGTACTCCTCACCCTGGGAGCTGGGAGCATCGCAGTAATTTAGGGGATGGTCCAACAACTGCTCCTCATACATTTGTTCTCACATCTTCTGCCTCTGTGGGAGCACATGCACCAGGGCCCTCTGTTGACTTTTGGAATAACTTTTAATATGCACTGATTATGGTGGAGGAGGTGAGGATCTGTTCTGGGAGTGGTAACCCAGTGTTGGTGAAGTTCCATGGCTCCTGAGAGAATCTATTTCTGTAGCAGGCTGGGAAGCCCAGGAAAGATTATCCCCTAACTTGGCACTTCACAAAGAGAAAAAAAGTTGCAAACCAAGAATCATGGTTAATGGTTGGCGATGGTCTTAGAGATCTCTTTTAGCCTTAATGATTTCATGATTCTGTGAAGTTTTATTTTTGCCAAGGATCTGTGTGTGAGGAGACTTGTGCATTTGAGCCTTTCACAGAAGCAGCACGCCCAGGACTCAGAAATACAGAAGTGACATTGCACAGAGCTCTGAGTATCAGCTACCCAGGTTTCAGCAACAGGAACTCTGTTGAGGGCTTGTATGACATCATGTACTGTTCAGTAGCAGACTTTGCATTCATCTTCACCTGTTTTGTCTTGCTGCCTGCCTCCAGCACTCACTTTTCACAGGAGATATGGCACAAGGTGCCTGTCATGACTGTTTGCTTGGAGGAGCAAGGTAGCCAGATGACTTCAGTAGTACATTTTGAAAGTTGCTCAAATTTGGCTCAAAGAAAGTCACACTGAAGGTCATGGGAACTTTTTCATTGGTTCCAGAAGAAACTGAGCTCACTTTTGGTGTCCTTGGGAGCCAGGTGAGTCCCACCCTGGTCCATCTGAAGAACTTGCTTCTCAAACTCGCTGACATGATGTGTGAAATGTCCATGATGAGCCTCACCAAAAGGGCTTTGGTGCCATAGATGATGTATCTTCACAGTGCCACAGTTCCTGGGTTTACTCCTGTTTCTTCATTAAATAAAAACACTGAATTGGGGTGTTTTTTTCTGTTTTTCTGGCTTTTTTTGTTTTGTTTTGTTTTGTTTTGTTTTTAGGAAAGAGTGGCCACCTTCACATTTTTGTTTCATGTGAATGACATTTCAGAGAATCAGAGAAGGTTTTGGGTCCGTCCAGTTTTACACCCTGCTGTGGGCAGGGACACTTTCCACTAGATCAGGTTGCTCAAAGCTCCATCCAGCATGGCCTTGGATGTGCCATGGGGTGGGGTGTCAACAATTCTGAGCAACCTGTGCCAGTCCCTCACCACCCACCCAGTAAAGAATTTATGTATATGGTCTAAATTTCTCCTTTTCCAGTTTAAATCATTCCTTGTTCTATCACTATGATACTCACTATGATTTATGATATATCACTATGATTTCCTCAAAATTCTTGCTTAGTATAAACTAAACTGTCAAAATAGCTCTAGGACAGAGCTGGGGTCAGGCTTGAGCTTGGGCAGCCTCCATAACTCATCGATGTTTGGAAAAGGCAAAGCTGGTCCATAGGTCTGGGTTCATTTAATGCCTTTGTATCCACATCAAAAATTCTCACTTTCTCTTCTATTTCACTCTTCAGTGTCAAGGCCAGGAACTGAGTGATTTGTCCCCTTGCCCCGGGCAGTGAATACACAGTCTCAGAATCCTGCCTACGGATTTTATTCCTCCTGCGGAGTAGGGGGTCATTGTACCAAGAGCCAGAGTTCAAACCATGCTTTCAAGATAGCACCAGCACAGCCTGGACTGGTCTGCGTTGTTATGTTTTGCATCAAACCATTGAGTTATTAATGTATTGGGATTTCTGCCTCCCTCATTGCAGTCAACAAATACGTGGTCCGTGTTTTCACCGGTGAAGTCAGCGGCAGCGGAACAGATGCGGATGTCTTCATTAACATCTTCGGTGAGAAAGGAGACACAGGTATTCAAATGCAAATCGTTTCCTAAAATATTTCCTCCTGCTCTGCAGGCCTGTGATCTCAACAACACACACACAGGCAATCTGGCAAAGGCAGAACAACCTGGCTGAGTGGAAAGGCACAACAAATGGGGGCCCCCCACATCCACAGCCCCTGGAAGCTGCATCTGCAATGCAGCAGTTGTGGCTGGGTGTGGGCAGGACTCAAGTTACCTGCCATTAAAACAAGCAGACTCTGGGAAAATGCAGCATAAGCCACCAGCAGAAAGCAGTGGAGTGAGTGACAACCCACTGAAGGGTCCAACACCAATGTGTATTTACAGGGAATGTAGTGAAAGCTGTTTATCTCATTTTCTGGGTACCTGGATGGATAATGACATCCCTTCTCCGTGGCAAAGGTGGTGGCTGAGCCTGCTTGGCCACTTGTAAAAATAAATGAAGCAATTAAATNCACAATGCTTGCATTTATTGTGTAAAATATTATATTAGATATTATATTATATTATTATATTATATCATATTATCAAATATCATCATATCTTTATTATATATATTATATATATTATTTAATGATATAATTTATATTAGTTGGGTTTGAATAGCTTTTTTAAAGAAACATTGTAATTATTTTTGAATGTGGATTGTGCTGCAACAGTGGCCTGGGAACTTTAATCTAATTTTTTTTAAAAATTAATTGAATAATATTAAAAGGTGTGCCCAATCCAAGTTCTCTGGGCTATGGACAGAAGTGGGTGAAGATTCCTATAATGAGGGAGCAAATATTCTTTTGCTTCTACACTGCACCTCTCCTGTCAAGTTCAAGAAATAATGATATGATGTCTGCCAAGTGTCCTTGAACAGATTATAAAACCTAGTGGATGGGGCTCATCTGTGATTAATCCTCCAGAGTTTTACAGGGGATTCATCTGATCTCTCTGAAGACATCCCGAAGTGGGAGTCTGAGCCTTAGCTGGGTGTCCAGGCACTCACTGATATCCACACAGAGAGATAACACCCCTAGAGAATGATTCATCCCCTCTGCGGTGAGAGGGGTGAATTGCCCACTAACCTCTTTCTCTGCACTGGTGCCTTGGGTGGGTTTCATCCCACTCACAGCATCACCCATACAACCAAGGACACAGCTTTAATACCTCTCATAAAGGCAAACCCCTGTGAGATCAGGAAAAAGCCAACAGCCCTGGCTGGGTCCAAATTTGAAAATAAATCCTTCCTCTTGGATACAGCAAAGAATTCTGTGTCCTGAAATGTCAGAGTCTGCAGCTTGTGACCAAAGCCTTTCTTGAACAGTTTGGAGATTTTCAAACACAGTAAAAATAAAAGGGAAATGTGGTGATATTAAAAAAAAAAAAAAAAGAGCCATCTGGATATATATTTCTGAAAGCTCTGAGAGCTGTAAGTAACTGTGACAGAATGGAAATCCTGATCTTTTGTGTGCTTGAGAAAAGGTACCTTTTTATTAGAATATAAAGACCTCTGCCTTTTTCTTGAATCCTAGGTGCAGAGAGCTGATATCTAGGGAATATTTGATTCACTCAGTGGTGATATTCCTAAATATTCCTTCACTTACAAACATGCATGTGCCAGTAACCCTTTCCTCCTTGGAGTTATAATTTATTACTTATTTATTTGGTTTCTTTTTTTTGTTTGTTGTTGCTGTTGTAGAGGTTTGT
Source organism: Toxostoma redivivum (assembly GCA_013397375.1). Taxonomy (NCBI): domain Eukaryota; kingdom Metazoa; phylum Chordata; class Aves; order Passeriformes; family Mimidae; genus Toxostoma; species Toxostoma redivivum. The sequence goes on from VXBI01008882.1 coordinate 129,377, forward strand.
TGTTTGTTTGTTTTGTGTTTTTGTTTTGTTTGTTTGTTTTACTTTTACTTTTTCTTTTCCCATTCAGGTGTGAGGAAACTGGACAATGACAAAGACAACTTTGAAAAAGGAGCAGAAGACAAGTTCACTCTTGATGCTCCAAACCTGGGAAAATTAAGAAAAATTAATATTGGGCATAACAACAAGGGTGGCTCTGCTGGCTGGTTCCTTGCAAAGGTTAGTTACTCCTGAGACATTCAATATAAGCATCTCATGGGCTCAAAATATCTCACTCTCTCAGTGGTTTGGTACCAAGAGATGTAAGGATAATTGCTGGTGATGCAGGTTACTGAGAGGGACACAAGTAATTTCATTCTCTTGAGTTAACTCATTACCATGACCATAAAAATACCAGAATCCAAGTGTTATCTGTTGGATCTGTTCACACTGAAAATTTGCAGACTCAGAGCTTGCCCAAATTTAAATGATTTATCATTGGCTCAGCAAAAGAGATATGTTTACAACAAAGACCCTATTCTTCCATTTTCCTGCTCATTTTAATCTCCTGCTATGGGGCAGGAAGGTATTACAGCTTTTAGTGTAATGGTTGAAGGAATATTTTATAAAGAGGAAATCTATGACTCTTCCCTTTGGTCTCATTTTCTTTCCTCTACTGATGTAGTTTAACACAGCTGGCTTTAATCCACATAAGGCCTGACCCCATATTTGTAAATCCTCAATAACAGGATAGTTTGATGTAATACAAATGCAAATATTAGCACATGCTGCTCCACCACCGCACAATGCAGGGAAAGTTATGATGTTGGCTGTCCGTGAAAAATGTGGAGATGGAAAACAGAATGGCTGTGCTCAATGTCATAAATAGTGGGGGGCAAAAAACACAGGGCCTCATTCTCACATCACAGGTGTAATGACATAATTTTTAACGAGATTGGTGAGGCTGCTCCAGTCCCAAAACCTGGTGTAGTGACTACTTGCAGCCAACACACCAACCCTATATTCTGCCACAAGCCTCCTAAACAAGGATGTTTGCTATGAAACAAAATGCAGCTTTGGCCTTGCAAATTCAGATGGAAGGCTGGAGAGCTGAGCTAAAATAACTCAGTTGTTGTCTACTGATTTTTGATGTTTTTCTTTAATTTGGTTCAATGTTGTCACTCCAGGATGAACCTGCTCTCATGTTTCTTCTGTTTTTGGAGTGGCTTATACTCAGAGATGGTTTTCCACCTCTAAATGTAAGAATAAGCCCACTAAAAGGAACCCAGGGAGGATCAGCTGGTAGAGAGGCATTGGAGTGTTGATATTTCCCCCAAACCTTGTCTATTTTAGTCTCTAGCACTCCAGCTCTGTCGTGCTGACAATCCCAGCCCTGGCAGACACTGCTGTCTGTGGAGGTACAACAGGACTCAGGAGTGCTACAGGCACCAGCATGGTGTGGGATGAATGACAGGAGGGGAAGCTCTGTTTCCCAAAGAATGGTTTCATAAAATTATCAGAAAGGACAGATTGCAGATTCTCCCTCATTGTTGAGAAAAGCGTCAAGGGCTTTCTATCCATAATAGTGATTTCTTTTTTCCCCCTCTGAGTCATTACTCACACAGAGGAGTAGAGATTTTGATTTCTTCTCTTCTGGCTGAAATCCTTCAGTACTCTTCTCTGCTGGTTTAAAATACTATAGTAACTCTTTGGCAGGATTCAGGAGTCCAGCAGAAGATATCAGTAAGAAACACCTCAGCAGGAGGTGGTGAAAAAACTAGGCTAATATTAAAGAGGAATATTGTTCTTCAGCTTGTTTCAGCAAAATATCACAGAATTCTAAAGCAGTCTAGTTTGACCACCCCCCTGACGTTGACAGGGACCTTCCACTATCCCAGGTTGCCCCAAGCCTCATCCATCCTGGCCTTGAATATTCCCAGGGATGGAAAAGCCACAGCTGCTCTGGGCACCCCGTGCCAGCCCTGCCCACCCTCCCAGCCAGGAATTCCTTCCCAAGATCTCATCTGTCAGAGTCTGGGACATCCCTTTGGGAGTCCAGAGTTGCTGAGACCCTGGTCAAGGGGCTCTGAGACCCTGGAATGATGCCCAAAACATCTGTGGGTTGGATTATAGCCGTTGGAACAAATTACAAGCTTTATATGAGAACTTAAAAGTCACAGTAGTTTAAGTAGTGTTATCATAAAGTGAAAATATAGATTGTAGGATTTTTGGGAATGGGAATTTTAGAACACAAGATGGAGGAAAAAGCATGTGTTTGGTCTTTCTTTGTTCTTCTTCTTCATCTCCATTTTCTATTGTGGAGTTGGCACTTTTGGATTGGTTTAGAGTAGAAGTTCACTGTCTAACATAGATGATAGTAATTGGGAAATAATTGTAAGCATCATGTACATAGTTTTTAGTATAAAAAAATAACACGGCCCTGAAGGGCAGAGAGTGTGCCATGGCTGCCCTGCAAGACAGACCTGGCTGGGCTGAGAGAAAATATTACAGATAAGNTCCAGCAGCTGCACGTCCTTGTGCTGTTGGAGCCCATGGCTGGATGCAGCTCTGCAGGTGGGGTCTCACCTGAGCACAGGGGCACAGGGGCAGAATCCCCCCTGCCCTGCTGCCCACGCTGGGGATCAGCCCAGGGCAGGGGGTTCAGGCTGGGCAGGTCCAGCTCTCACCCACAGCACTCCCAGCTCCTTCTCCCAGGGCTGCTCTTGATCCATTCTGTGTCCAGCCTGTACTTGGATTGCCCCAACCCAGTGCAGCACCTTGCACTTGACCTTGTTAAACCTCATGATATTTGCACAGCTCCACTTCACTGTGGTCCAAGAGCCAAATCCTTCCAAATTAGAGACTCTCTCCTGCCACAGGGTTTAATGGCTGCCTTTGCAATGGCTTCACCTCGGAGTAACTGACTGGGATCCATGATATTACTGTGTCACACAAGCTCATCTGATGGTCTGGATTTGCCCTGAAATTCCTAGGCATTATTTTATAACAAGGCTCTAAAGCAGAGAGAGAGAGAACACAGCCTGTTCCCAAAGCAGAACAAAGAGCTGTCGTTCAGCTGATGGAGAAGAGTAGCCAGCAAGCAGGCTCTGGAGAGGAGGAAGACAGGCCAGCCAGCTGGTCTTGATAGCAGAGACATCTGGTCTCATACACTGCAAGAGATGCAGAATGGGCTCACTGGATAAAAGAGAAAGAAAAGAAAAAAGCTGGGGTTTTACTCATGGGTTGTCTGAAATTCTGTAAGAATTAGGGAGTGGGAGTGGGATCTGCTTGAGCATTGTTAAATACCAAGTGAGAGTGTGTACATTAAGCTCCTGCTCCTCTGCCACCCTGTTGTGTAAAACCTTTGCTGTCCCCATGCCATTTCTCACCGTGGTGCCTCTCTTCTCCCAGGTGATCATTGAGGACATTGGCAATAAGTGTGTGTACCAATTCCCAGTTGGACGCTGGTTCGCTTTAGACGAGGATGACGGGAAAATACAGAGGGACATCCTTGTTGGGGGCACTGAAGCCACAGGTAAAATCGTGGGCCATATCCATGGTGGGAAATGGGAAATTAAGGCTCTTAGCCATGTTTTTTTGAAGATTGAGTGCTTATGCTCAGGGATGCAGTGAAGTATCTGCTGGTGATAGGCTGTTTTGTGTGAGGGTTCCTGAACTGCCAACACATTTCCCACCTTTGTGTGTCACCTGTGAAACTGTGCAGGACTTACAGACTGGTTTATCACCTGGTGCACCTGGATAAGGGGCTGATGGGCAGGGAATGAAAGATACAGCTTGTACCTTCAGCAGATTACTCACCAGCTCTCAAACAAAGTGTTTTTTTCCAAAAGCACAAAGTAGTGAATATTGTACTTCAGTTTCTTTTCTGGGGAGCTAAACATCCTTTAACAAAACAAAAAACACAGTGCTGAGCCGTAAATCAGTCTTTTTTTATTATCCAATATGGTTAAGGCAAAGACAACCAAAGTTTATGTCTCTGTTAAAAGAAACCTGGGTGTAAAGTCCATAAAAGAATTTGTCACGAGGCAGAAGATTATTTGGGTAGTGTTCTGTCTGTATTTATTTAATAGCATGAAGGCAAACACTGTGATGATGCATGTAACAACTGTTCTCTACTTCCTTGTACAATCTTCAACATCTGAAGTCCTTGTATTCCCCCCTCCATGTGCATGGGGAGAGTGGTCTAGGTGCACATCCCTCACTGCAGGATGTTTGTTAAGAAAAATCAAGGGAAGAAAACTGAAAGAAATGTAATTCAATCCCAAAAAGCTTCCTTTTTCTTTTGCCATTCATGACTGTGTATTTTATTTTCCTCCTCTCTGGAGTTCTGTTGAAGATATATCAACAGTAAAGCATGCTTGAGTACAATTTTTAATGCAAATTTCAAAGGGAGAATTATTATAAGAGAGTGAGTTCTGGTGTTTTTGCCTCATCCCAAGTCCCTGTTGAAATTTCTGTCTGATTTAATCAAAAAACTTCGTTAAATCTCAACTATTTTCTACATACTCCTATTGTGTTTAAATGTGTATTTGATGCTGAGACAGGTTTAAGACGTGCTTTTCTGTGAGGTAGGGCTCGTAGGAAGAAGTGTTTTCATTCTTAGACCAACAGCTGGAGATAGAAGAAACCCCCAAGGACAGTTTTATGTAAATAGGTTTCTTTTCAGGAATACTTTTCTTTCTTCCAGCTGGGCTGATACCTCTTCCAAATCTTGTTTTGCTGAGATCTGTGAGTTCTCACAGTGGCTGTGGAGATCCTGATGGCTTCAGCAGCATTATAGGCTAAAAAACAAATAAACCCAAAGTTTTCAGAGTTTTGTGACATTGCAGATTTTGCCACCACCATTTAAAGCAACACTTCTCCATCCTCTCAGTATTCTCTAAAATATTTGCTGCTTGGTATTTCTCAAAATCAAACTCAAATTGCCAGTTCAATTTTTTTTGCCTTTCTTCACCTCATCAGCAGCACAGAGTGAATAAAAAACAGAACTTTTCTTTTTCCACTGAGCAATGGGAGTTTGTCACCCCATGCCTGTTTCTCTTGGACAGTCTGAAGGTAGATGTGTATTCCTCAGAATTATGTGTGGGGCAAAAACAAATTGCGCTGTGTGTAAGTCAGAAGATAGAATAGACCAGTGGGAAATCAATAGAGTCTCCAGCATCAATCAAGTCAAAGCCATAACTCTTAGACTCCATTCCTCTCTTCTTTTTTTTTTTCCTAACCCAACTTCTGACTCCTCCAGGCATTGTGTACAACGTGGCTGTGGTGACGGGAGACATCAGAGGAGCCGGCACCAACTCCAAGATCCATGTGATCCTCCACGGCTCCAAAGGCTTGAAGAACAGCGGGAAGATTTTCTTGGAAGGAGGTGAATTTGAGCGTGCCAGGACAGATCTCTTCAACGTGGAGATAGCTGCCCTGCTCAGCCCTCTCAGCAGAGTCACCATTGGGCACGACAATTGTGGTGTCAGCTCCGGCTGGTTTTGTGAGAAGGTGAGACTTTAATATCATCAATTCATGGAATCATTCATGATGGGAGAGACCTCTGAGGTCATGGAGTTCTACCACTGGGCCAGCACTGCCAAGAGTTCTGTCTGCAGGCAGCTGTCAGACCTGCTCCCCATTCATAACCCAACCTCGACATCCCAGTACGGTTTAGAGATAAATAAATAAATCTGCTTTTGTTTGGAAGGAGATATCCCGGGTTTAACAAGTCAATATTATACATCACGCACGGGAGCAGCTGATTGCCTCAAAGGCACGTTAGATGCATAAGTCAATCACTTGCTAATTGGGTTGATTGCCCCTCTGCAGTCACAAAGATACAGATTATTGTTTGCTCAGCTCCAAAAGCACCTTCAGATGTTTGCCCAAGGGACCAGACAGAAACTCAGCCTTGGATTGTGCTGAGCATTTCAAAGTTATCATCCATGCTCAGACTTCCCTGAAGTTTCTAGACGCTTCCCTGGAAGCTCAGAAATAACAATTTACAAAAAAAACCTCAAAACCCGATGGAAAGTGGCTGACCACAGCTGCTACTGGGAGGCAGTGGAGAAATATGCAATGTTGCTACCCAACAACTTATATTTCTTTGAGAAGAATTCCATGCAGCAGTGGGGGAAGGTGTTGGAAAATTCTTCTAAGTTTAGCACATGGTGTGTGTGATCCCTATATCCGTGGGTAATGTTTGGTTTTTTACCATCCAGTGCTTAGTACACATGCCAGAGATTAATGTGGCCTTGTGTTAACTCCCTGCATCTGTGACTAATAAGTTTTGTGCCAGCTAACACTTCCTTGTTTGCTTCCACCAGTGATTAATATGTACTGGTAGATATCTTAGTTTTGAGAACAGAGATGGAGTGCCAGAGCAAAGAATGATAGAGGGAAGTGCATCACAACCTGGACACATATTTGATATGGTCTCCAGGAAGATCCAGGACTATAAAAGGGAATTTTGAGGAATGGGATATTCCCAAATGAACACCCAAAATCCCCAAAAGACCTCTCACTCGTATCCAAATAACTTAATGGAAATAATAAGCATATATTCACATATGCAGGAAGTGTAATGAATATGTAATAGAAATGTGACATGTATTAGTTTCATGTGTGGTCTGTTTGGTTGCTGCTCATGTTTTGAGGTGAAATTCAGCATTGTTAGGAAAGCAATTTTGTCTTTCCAATACAGCAAATTGTTTGGAGAGTTTATTTCCCAGCTTTTGGTGACAACACTAGATCATGTACAATGTCATCAGGAGGAAACGGGAGTGTGGAGAGGAGGGTAGATGCCTACCCTGAAGCTACAAGGAAATTCAGTTTTCCTGGCAAGCAAAATCTGCTTAGGATGGATATGTTTGAAGGCTTCTTGGTCCCTGTGTTTTCTGCAGAGCCCTGCCATGCGCTGGTGGGGTGCAGGGTCTGTGCTGCACACTGACACGATGCTGCAGCCACCCTGCCCTCTCCCATTCCCCTCCCCTCCTGGTGTTTCACCTCTTCTTGGTTGACCCATCGTGATGTACTGCTGCAAAAATTGGAATAACAGAACAGATGAGTCATAGGTGCACTCCAAACTGGGATTTGTGCAGCCAGGCTGGTTCATACTGGTCCAGAAAAGCTGATTTTGAAAGCAGGACCTAGACCTCCAGCCGTGTCTTTGCACTGTTTGAGTTTTCAGTGCCAAGGTCCTGTGGGTTGCTAGCAGTGGAATATTCGAGCTCACTTTCCCAATCTCTTTTCCCAGGTGGTGGTTTACTGCCCGTTCACTGGGATTGAGCAGACCTTCCCATGTGGGAAGTGGCTGGATGAGGATGAAGGGGACGGTCTCATAGAGCGGGAGCTCTACGAAATGGTGTCCCTGCGCCAGAAAAGGCTGAAAAGTAAGAGCAAGTGTCCAGGAGCCTCCTGTGACCATCACCCCTCCTCCCACGAGCAACACCCCCTGAGTGTCACCTGAGTGATAGGGCTAGGGTCAAGGAGAGCTTCAGGTGGATTCAGTCACTGGATCACAGAATGGTTTGGGTTTGGAAATGACATTTAAAGGTCAGCTAATTTCTCCCCTTTCCATGAGCAGGGACAACTTCCACTAACCCAAGTTGCTCCACGCCCAACATGGCCTTGGACACTTCCAGGGATCCAGGGGCAGCCACAGCTGCTCTGGGCACCCTGTGCCAGGGCCTGCCCACCCTCCCAGCCAGGAATTGCTTCCCAAGATCCCATCCAGCCCTGCCCTCTGGCAGTGGAAGCCATTCCCTGTGTGCTGTCCCTGCATGCCTTGTCCCCAGTGGCTCTGCAGCTCTCCTGGAGCCCCTTCAGGCCCTGGCAGGGGCTCTGAGCTCTCCCTGGAGCCTTCTCTTGTGCAGCTGAGCACCCCCAGCTGTGCCAGGCTGGCTCCAGAGCAGAGGGGCTCCAGCCCTGCAGCAGCTCCGTGGCTCCTCTGCACTGGCTCCAGCAGCTCCACATCCTTCAGACGTTGGGGCATGAGTTTCAGCTTTGAAAATACTGTTTTAAGAGTGTATAAAATTAAACTCCTACAATATTTTGAAGAATTATACTAATTTCCTTAAGGCCCACTGGGCTCAGGGCTGCCTCAGACATCATCTTACCTTTGCAGACAAGCCAGGCTACTTTGCTCATCACTGCAGAAGCAAAGCTTCCTTATTCCAGATGGAAACAAAAAGCATAATAAGGAGACAAACCTTGGTGGGGGAGGCGAGGGGGAATGGGAAATATACCACAGATCTTCCTGCTGGCTTCACCTATTTTTATTTCCTTAGAGAAATAACAGGTGTTAGCCCTGTCCAGCAGCTAAACGTGGCTCCCGAGGCAGGGTGTGCTGGATGTGGAGCCTTTTCTCTAGAGGGAGGCAATGGCACACGTTTGCTGGGAGGAACTGCTCTGTGCTCTGCTGTGTGGGCATGTCCACCCATCCCCACACGCTCCAGCACCAGCCTGGCTCTGCACCGAGCCAAACACATGTGTAAACAGAATATTTTAATTAGGATAATAGACACAGTTTAATCCGACTGTGCTTCGGGTGGGCTCCTGCTTAAACAGCAGGTCATTTGAATAAGCTTTATCTAAATGTTAGTCAGTGCTGTAACCACACTGCACCTCCAGCACGGTCCATTTAGCTAAAGCATCTGCAACCTTTAACCCCCTATTATCAACCCTGATTGTTATTGACAGGCTAATTCCCTCACTGCTGCAGTGCAGGAGATAGACAGGGAGCATTAGCCTTGAGAAATCTGTGACCTTTAGCTGCCAGATTATAGAAGTGTAAGACTCGGAGTTAGAAAAGACCTATTATGTCACCTCGCCTATCTCCCTGTGCATACAGGACTGTCCCTTTCTGTGGAGATGATCAAAGCTGGGCTGAACCTCACTTGGGGTATCCATGGTGAAATGTCTCCCAGCACAGCATCCAGGAGCTGCTCCCGCAGCAGATTGCAGCTCCATATGCAGCTTGTATTTATTCTGTTTTTTTTTCTATTCCCTCCTCTCCTTATCTTGAATGTTATCCTGGAAACTGTTGTGCCAGGTCTTGTCCTCCCTGGTGTTTGTGCCCTGGGGAATATTTGCCCTGGCTCTGAGAATTTCCAAAGTGCCTGGATAGGTCGATGTGAAAGGATGGGAACTCGGGGGATGCTCCCAGCAAGCCCTGGGAGGATGATGATGGGAATTTGGGAACATGCCTGGCCTTCTCCAGCAGCTGCAGCCCTAGCTCAGCCACATCTCCCCCGGTGTGGTTTCTCCCTGACAGCCCTCTATCAGCATTTAATCCTGGTACAAAGTCCTGTTTCCCCTCTGTGCACACTTCACTACTCCTTTCCCTCAGCGAGAGGTCAGGGAGGCCAAACCAGACAGATGAGAGCAGTCTTTGGTGTCTGAATTGCACTTGCAGCTTTCCCCAGGGAGAACAGGCTTCTCCATCACATGCCATCCACAGACTTTGCTTCATTTCTGGTCACCTAAAACTTGCTGGTGCTTTTCAGTGAGGACTGGTCATGAACATTTTGTATGTTATTAAAACAGGGGCAAAACTTTTTCTGAGAGATCCCTCTTCCCCTCATTTTTTTTTCAGCAGCTCTTGTCTCTTTTTTATACAGTCAAACACTGAGTAGACCAGTAAAAATCTAATTTATATGCATGCCATCATATTTTTATATTCCATTCTGGGCTCTGAAGGTCAAGCCGTGCTAGTGTGGGCTCGGGCGTACCGAAAGGGTTAGCAATTCTCTCATTAAGATTTGTTAATAATTCAGCTGATGTCTGAGTGGGGAAAGAAGGCTGCTCCTTCTCCTGTAGGTGCTGCAAGGCCTGCAGAAGTGACACACATTATGTCAATAAAGCATGCAGATGAGGGGCTCTTTAGAGGAAATAATGTTACTCTTATCTATGCAACAATATTCTGATATGAAAACCGATGTAAAGTTGTTGCAGGTGGACGGGGCCTGTGGTTAAAATGTAGGATGAAGACTTGAGATAAAAATCTTGCAGGTTGGCCACAATCTTAGAGTATGTCATGTAGTATTAAAAAAGGTGTTAACCGAAGTTGTGTTGAATTTAGGCATTTAAATAATTTAAAACCTTTTGGGAAATATCTTTATGCTACTCTGAGAGTGTTCTTCCCACATGATACAGCCTCACTAGGGATGGATACCTGAGTGGGCTTTGAGACAGCCTGCTCTGCAAGAAGCATTTTTAGGACAATTAGTCCAGCCTCTGGAGGTTCATTATCTCAGGATGGGGTGATAACATGTCTGTGTCCTATTCCTCCTTGTTCCAGACACAGATCAGACAAGTTTTTAGGAGCTACCTGGAGCTGCATTGCACCATGCACAAGTAACTGGAGACTCCTTCTCACTGACAAAAGGAAAGATGAATATTTCCCTGACTTTATGGTCTTTGAAACTTCAGTTGTAGGTATTTGACAAGAGAACTGCAACTACAGGGTTGGGTCACATCCCTGCATTACCCTGTTAGTAGAGTTTAACAAGAGAATATGGTTCACCTGAGAACAGGTTTTTTATGTTTTAGTCATTTTCTTTTAAATGAAATAGCAGAATTATATTCCCAATCTCATTCCTGCAATAAATGCAGCAGCTGATCATGTTTGTGAAGAAAAGGATGAAAGGTCTGTGTCTTTCTTCATCCCACCCTCTCTACCTATCAGGGGAAACAATGATAATTATGTTTTTCACTAGGTCACCCTATAAAAATTATTACAACAAGTATCTTTAACCTTTCTTTCTAGAAAACCCCTGGTCTCTGTGGATCTGGACAAGTGACATTAAAAATGCAGGAACAGATGCCACCATCTTCTTCCAGATTTATGGAGACAAAGGGAAGTCAGATGAGATGAAGCTAGACAACAATTCAGACAACTTTGAGACTGGACAGACTGACAAATTCATGGTATGAATCTCATGCAAGTGGTAGATTTGGCTGGGTATTGTTTTCCAGGGCTTTAGCTTCAATCCTAGGCAGAAAATCATCAGTGTGAGATTTTTACTCCATTAGATCCTTCTAAAATTGAGGAGAGGTCACTCCATTTGGTGGTGATGCAAATTATTTACTTGCCTATGGATATGGCTTTTCTTCCCAAAACAGGGAATAGGCTGGTAATTTTGACTTCTCTCTGATTTAGCTCTTACAAGATGTTCAGAGGTGCCCTTTGTGTGTGTGCTTTGCTGACTTAGAAAAATGGATATTGCACCTTTTTTACCCATTTGCAGATAGAGCTTCCTGATCTCGGCACCTTTTATAAGCTTCGGATATGGCACGAGAAAAGAAATCCCTTTGCTGGCTGGCATCTGAATAAGGTGAGGGGACAGCAAGGGAAGGTAGGACTGGAAAGCCAGGCTGGTGGCAGAGGTCTGCAGTGCCAGTCCTGGGTCACTGTGCTCCCCAGCTGGCAGCTGAGCTCGATGTGCAGTGCTCTGAGGTGCCTGCCCTGTCGGAGGACAAGATAAAATGGAATAAAGTTGCACCAGGGAAGGATTAGATTGAGCATTAGGGAAAATTCATTCATGGAAAGGGGTGTCCAGCCCTGGCACAGCTGCCCAGGACAGTGATGGAGTCCCCATCCCTGGAGGGGTTTAAAAGTCATGTGGATGTGGCACTTGGGGACAGAGGTCTGTGCTGGCCTTGCAGAGCTGGGGGAATAGTAGGACTTGATGATCTTAGAGAGCTTTTCCAACCCAAATGAGTGTGATTTTGTGTGTGGGAGATGAGACCAATGGGGAGAGGTACCTCCCAACAGCCCAGACTGATGGTAAAAATCCCACTATCTACCCTTCCCATGTCAGAAAACTGATGTACTCATCTCACTGCTACCAGGGGTTTCTTCCTTGCTCTTTGGAAAAATTCCTATTCTTAGACACCATTATTGTATAGAAAAACAAACCCACTCCCTCTCTGGCTTATTTACAATGCAAATTACAAAAAAACCCCCTGATTCCAGCAGAGATTGCACAGTGCAGCATCCCCTGCCCTGGAGTGCTGACAGCCCTGTGATGGGAGGTGAGCTCCTGCAGGCTGGAGGGGACCATGGAGACTGTGCAGAGGAGAGCAGCCCTGTGCTCTGTGGGAGATGACAAGAGTGACCTGCTTGATCTTCACTCACACCTCCTTTGCTCTACCAGCATTGATTACTGTGCTGTCACCCCTCACCTGGATTGTCTGGACTACAAGTCCCCCTCTAAGCTTCACCCCTGCTCCTCCTGAACTGCTTGGTTGGCACTCTCTGTGCCTAACAAAACACACACTTTGCTCTGCATCTGTAAATAAGTGTGTTGATTAAGTCACAGTTTACCACTTGGAGCTTTTTCTTGGGCTCCTCTAATGTGCTTTGACAGATCCTGTTCTCCTGCATTGCCATGGAGCTGTGAAACCATCCACTGCCAATACCCACCTCCAGGGGTAGGAGGGCATCAAGTGCTGCTGTTGTCACCATATGGTAGGAGAAGGTGTCTGGTTGGGGTCTTTTATGACAAAGAAATTGCTGGTCAGACTTTGGGCTGCTGCAATCATCCCTATTAGCTTGCTCACAGGTGATGAGCAAGAATGTTTGTATCTTCCTCAGTTGTATATTTCCTCATGGTATCTTACTTTCCTGCAGAAAAATTATGTTCAGGAAGGACAAGAGGTAACTTAGTGCATCTAGGATTCCCTTTTGGCCAACCTGCCTAAGTAAACCTGGTTATGATGCATGAAATGAATTAATGTTCTTATGGTTGGACTCATTTTAGGCCCTTTTCAACCTAAAGGATTCTATGATTCTATGACTTTACAAAAATCAGTCTGTCCAAACATACCCAGTCTGGTGTTTCCTGGGTGCTTCAGGCTCATGGCACATGAATCCCATCACTTGTGCACCCATTGTAGCATCTAGGAAATCAGATGAAACCTGAATGATGCTTTGTTCCAGTCCTCCCACATTTCATACCTGTTTTGCTTCATGTTAGGTCAGGCTTCCTTTATCTATCACAAAATCAAGAACAGCCACACTGGTCAGGCCAAAAGTCCCTCCAGCCCAACATCCTCGCTCTTGTTTCACATGAGGTTGTGGTTTCAGATGTGTAAGCAAAAAGACAAGCCTTTATGATACTTCCTCTCAATATTCTTTCAGGTTTTGACTACTTCTAGTTGGACACTTACTTCCTAAACTGATCCACCAAACTGAAAGCATTTAGCAGGTTTATTTTTCCAGTTATTAGTTCAAAGTTTCCAGCCTCCCCTTGAACATTTAAACTTTCAGCAGCCTTAATAACTTTTGGCTGATTGTGTTTTGGGTTTTTTTTAACTTTTTTTTTGCTTAGAGCTTTGTTCCACAGGCAGCATTTGATGCCCTGTATTTCTTGAGGCAGAAGAGGAAACAGCTGATCCCTCTCTGCCTTTTTCATTCTCACCTGTGATTTTACAGACTTTCTTCATACCCTTGTGTTATACATTTCAACAGACAACTGCAGAGCACCATCTTATTTGCTCATTACTCCTTTAGAATCTATTGCAGCTCTTTTTTCAGGGCTCTGCAAGATTTTTTGTTTGTTTTTTTTCCCTCAATGCATTGATTCTCATCAGCAAAAGCCAGCACCACAAGCCCCATCCCCAATTTGCTCCTTGGGGTTATAGAGTGGTACATGATGAGCAACTTGCAGAGCCACAGAATCCCTCAAAAGTTCCTCAATGCCATGGAGTGATTGGAGAAAGAAGGAATGAAAAACCATCAGCTGTGACAGACTTTCCTCCGTGCATCACTAGAGTGCACAAGCTGGACAATCTCGTTATTAATGTACTTTATTTCTCTGCTGCTACCTTCTCTTGCCTCCCTGGCAAAAACCTGTCAGGATCTTGCTGCTTTTTTTGCCTTTAAGCCTCTGTACTCATGCGGTGTTTTGGTTTAATGAAGGTAACTCTGCTGAAAACGCTGACAAAAGAAAAATACTCCTTCAACTGCGGCCGCTGGCTAGATATAAATGAAGAGGACAATGAGATCGTGCGGGAGCTCCCCGCCGAGGGATCTCTGGTGACTGAAGTCATGCCAGGTGAGAGCCACGGGCTCTGTGCAGAGGCTGGCTTAGGACCTGAATAGAAAGAAACCCTCTTTGTGTGAGAGATGCACAGGCAGACTGATGCAATTCAATTAACTTCTCTTTCTGGCACTTTCTCTCTGCAGTATTTTCTGTGTGCATCATTAGCTGCATGAAGCTTGAGAAATCCCAGCCTTTTATTAATTTTTTTTTTTTTTTGGAGCAGGTTTCTCTCTGGTGGGAAATGGGAAAGACCTGGCCACAGCACAATTGTTCCCAGGGCTTGGGGTTTTTTTTTTCCAGTCTCCCTTAAAATGTGAAACGCAAGGTTTGAGGAATATTCATGGAAAGCAAGCTTAGCTGAAATGCAATCCAAAATTTGACAATCATATTTTGGGCTCTAAAGTTTTATTTAGTTATATGCAAATTTATGCAGCTGTATGTATAAATATATAGTAAGTTGCACAGCACATTGGTATGTGCATATGCATCTTTCAGTATGTATGAGCAATCCAAACTATTTATTCTTTTAATTGAACTGGAGATTTAATTAAGGAAAAATGCAGAACTTTGCCCTGGCTTCCTGGAGTGGCCACTTCTGCTTTGACCTTGTGTCACAAGAATTAAATCTACTTAGAGGGAGAATTTAGAAGAGCAGAATATCTCAAGGTAACCAGTGGGATTTTTCATTTTCCTACCAAAGCACCCACTCTGTAGACCTTGAGTCCCCCATTTTCTGAAATTTCTGGTTCTGATGTTGGTGATCTGCATGCAGTGGAGCAGTTCCTCAGAAGAGGAAGAGTAATTGTAATTGCAGATGTTATTAAAATGTAAATAAACCTTGTTTTGAAACGTATTTTTAATCAGCTGTGGAGAGGGCAGCTTGAATCCTTGCTCAGGCACTTTCCTGTGTGGAGAATTTGTGCTGAGCAGAGGTGAGATGCAGCACCTCCGTGTTGGGCTTGCAGGTGGATTTTGGAGGGAGGGTGGGAGCACTGCCTCCTGTCCCTTCCCCAAGCTGGAGAAAAGGGGATCTCTCTCAAAAGCTGGACTGTGGGCTGGCTCCTTGTTGTGATATTTCTTCCTGGAAATCCTTCACCTGGTGGGAGGGCAGAGAGGAGGGCATGGCTAGGGGAGGAAGGTGGCAGATCAAAATCCATCCAGGAAAACTGTATGAGGACCTTAAAGGTGAAAAGCAGGCAAGACAATCCAACCTCCTGCATAAGGTTTGGACTCTTGGAGGGGTGATCTTGGAGGTCTTTTCCAACCTTTATGATGTAATGATTTTTTGATTCTATGATCATAACCGTCCCAAGGGGATGAGGCCAACTGGGCCTGTCTTATCCCATAAATCCAGCGTGAAGAGCCCATTCCTCAGGTCTCTGAGCACTTGTCCCTTTCAAATTCTTCTTATTTACCTGCCATGGACCTGGGTGCTGAAAATGTTGTTTCCCCATGCACATTGCAAGGTTCCCCACTCCCAGCACCATCTTGGGAAGGCAAGAGGAGAGGGAGCAGGACAGGGGCACTCCATGAAGTTTTTCTTGAAAGGGCCAGGATTTTTATGTCCTTGTTTGGAGGACATTTATGAGTTCTCTCAATGCTTCAGGTCTTTCTATTTTTAGCTTTTCCCCCCCTCTTTGGTAAGGTGGAAGTGTACAAGTCAAGACACCAGCAGAAGTACTGGCAGGGAGTTACGAACATCTAAAGTTAATTACAAGTCTGCCAAAAAACGCAGCGGATTTAACAGGGATTAATGGTGTTTCTGGGGCTGTTTCCCTGATTGGTGTCCCCCCAGTGATCAAGTACAGGGTGACAGTGTGCACAGGGACAGTGAGTGGCAGTGGCACGGACGCCAACGTCTTTGTCTGCCTCATCGGCGACCAGGGCGACACGGGCGAGCGCGTCCTCTACAACTGCATCAACACCGTCAACAAATTTGAGAAAGGCAATGTAAGTTCTCACAGCAGCACCTCAGCACAAGGTTTTTTAAAGTGTGCAGTGATTTTTAATTTTTTTTTTTTTTCTAACGTGTGTTTGTAAACTCAGCTGATTTCCTTGCCAGCTCAGGCAAGGGAAGCGGGGAGAAATAAATCTTGTCGACAGAGCATCGTAACAGGTTGCAGCTGGAGGGAGGCTTGGGTCGGGGACAGTGTGCCCTTGCTTGATGTGTGTTCATGGAGGAGTCTCTTGGTTTGCTCCCCAGCGAAGTTCTGACTGCTGAAATTGCATCTTCAGACTGGGGAAGGCTTCCAGGAAATCTACCAAGAATAAAAGAGAGCCTTTTCCCTTCCATCTAATAGAGCAAAAATTTGGCTCCCTGGGGCAAAGGAAGAAAAAATCATCTTATTTAATGTGAAAGTCAGTACCCAAAGCCTAACATGTTTCCTTTATAATTTCTCCAGTCTCCCTCAACCATGCTGCACTCAATTTTATGGCTTATTTTCAAACTGATTTTCAATATACTTTTGCCTGTCCATTTGTCTGGAATGCAGGGGGGTAGAAATGGATTGAAAGGAAGACAGAGCTTATTCCCTGGAAAGCTGGAGATAATGAAGAAGTCGAATAGTAGTTAAAGCCCTTGCAGTACTGGCAGTATCAGCAAGCAAATAGTTTGCTGATCTGATCTATAGGGTCAAGCTACTTAATATGTATCCAGTTTTGGATCTCTAGGGTCCAGCTTAGACTGGTAAATTGTAATCAATATCTCCAGAAGGAGATTTGAGAATCTGATCACAGAACTCTGCAGAATTCCCATCTCTTGTGTCATTATTTGATTGAAGGTTCAGAGTGGAAAGAAAATGAAGATAAAAGGAGGTCACGTTTTCAAAATAGACCATTGAATTTAGGCTTCTGAAATATGCATTAGCACTTTGAATTTGCCTTTGAGTGTCCAGAATTTCCAATTCTTCACTGAAATCACTCAAGTTCTTCTAGACTTTAAAAGAAGTTTCATCAAGTATTTCTTGTGCTTTTAGATCTGCCTGTGGAAACGTGGCAATTATATAGTGTGAGAGTCCATTCTTGTTCTAAATTATATATAGGTTTGCATAAATGGACTTTACAAGCATCTTCTTTTTTTACCTATGCATTGACATTATAGATATTTTAGTTTTAAAAGGTAGGTCCAAGCTGTAAAGGATGGCATTTTGTCATTTGATGAAGCCTGGTAGCAAAATGAGTAATGTTTTGGTGCTGAAGACTGTTTCACTGCAGTTCCAAAGAAAGATGCTTGGTTTGCAGAGAATACAAATATTTTAAACATGGATAATGGCTATTTTATGGAATGCTCCATCTTTGTCCACGTCCAGATTGGATGAGACTTGGATCCATTTGGTCTAGTGGAAGATCTCCCTGCTCATGTCAAGTCCCTTTAAGTTCCCTTCCAACCCAAACCATTCTAGGGTTCTGTGATGATTCTGTGACATTTATTCACAAAAAATAAGTTGTAGGCTAACTTGCATGAAGGACGATAAAAAGGGAAAAATAATTCTGGCAATCAAATGATGTGATTAACAGTATGCAGATGACATAAACCAAACTGGAGCCTATTAGTGAAAACTGCTCTCCTGGCACAAGGAGCTGAAAGCTGGTGAATGAATGGGAAGTTGTTTAAGAATTGATCCTGACAAACTTAGAGCTCATATATTCAAGAGGCTGAATGAGTATATCTACACTGATTAACTGAGATACCCTGCTAAAAAGAAATGTTGCTAAGTCAGTATGGTCTCTAATCTACAGCCACTTAAACCAATAGTACCTTGATTACCAATTTAACTTAAAAAGTTTGCTTGCAGATGCAAACTAACAGCCTGTGTAGAAAGTAAGATTTAAAGATGCCTCTAAATTTGGTGTTTGCACTGTCGTGGTTCCAGTTAGTTACTTACTCATTAATTTATATCAGCCCTTAATAAGTAAGGTGAGCATCAGGACTAATGAATTAAATTACATTGACTTGGACTGAGTCAGGGAGGTTCTGATGCCTTAAATCCTCTGTTCAGCAGTTTTGAGTGTGTAAGTAGCACTGACATATGTAAGCCCACCATTAACACAAGCAGTGGCAAAATGCTGTCTGCTTTCTGAAAGCCAGTTTGGAGTCCTGAATGATGACATAACTATTATAGTTTTAATAAATTTCAGTATTTGCATAAATACTGCTTTACTACCATGCTTCCTGGGAGCTAGCTGGAGATATGCTGGATATATGGATATAGCTGGATGTGGATATAAAGCACCATGAGTGCTTTTGGGAGATGAAGAATAACCAAAAGATAGTGGTTATCTTTCTCTTACCTAAGCAAGGCATCTCAGCCAGATGGCAACCAAAGCAGTCATGTCTCCATGTTGGGCTAAACACTGGAGATATGCTGTGTTTTTACATCCAGTATTACCATGCATGTGCCATGGGTGGATCTGTACATGAGCCACAGATATTTCTGCCTGGCCTGGTTCCCAGAGGAGTAACTAGCTGTCTGAATGCATTTCTCTTCCCTCATTCATCAGGGACTTTTGATGCCAGTCAGCTCATGGGTAACAGAGCTCTGCTCTTGAGGGGCCAACCCTTGAGCTTATCTGTAGGTTGGTTATTTGAGCTTATTTCTAGGGGAAAAAAAAAAAGGAAAAAGGAAAAGAAAGAAAAAAAGACATTAAATCCATGTCTCTTGTGGGGTATTGAGGTATTTATCTGCTGGGTTTAGTTCACACCAACTCATGGAGCAGCTGGAAATAGCCCTGTGCAGCCCTGCCCATACTGGCATGCCAGGAAATTAAATGGGGTTATATTGCGCTGGGTAGTCAATGCTGTCTGACTTTAACACAGTGTAATGACTTTGAACTGTACCTCCAAACACCTCTGTAGATTTGGTCTGAAGTGACCTGCTTCTGACTTCTCAGAAAGCTTATATCTGAGCAGGGGTTTGAACTTGGATTTCCTGCCTCTCTGTATGAATTTCTTAATAATCAAATTACTTCTCTTCAGTTGTGGAGGGCATGCAATGACATGGCAGATTTAAAATGCTGGCAGATCATATATTTACAAATCTAACCTTACCCATCTAGCACAAATATTCAGGCTTTTTATTCTTTGGTAAATTTGTACATTCTCACATTCTCCTTCATCTTGTGAAGAATTATCTTGCAGCATGCTGATGATGTTGGTTTGATTGCAATAATAAATTTGAGTTGTTTGTTTGCTTTTAAGGAGAAATATTGCCTTACCTTTCTTATTCTCCTCCTCAAAGGCTGATGAATTCTTCATTGAAGCAGTAACGCTGAAGCAGGTGAGGAGGGTGAGGATAGGGCATGATGGCAAAGGAGGAAGCAGTGGCTGGTACCTTGCCAAAGTGATAGTGAGGGAAGAAGGACAGCCAGAAAGTGAGGCTGTGGAATTCCCCTGCTACAGGTACTGGAAACAATGCTTGCAAATTAAATCTCTGTCTCTGCATTTGCCAGACTTTGAAGAGCCTAGTTGTTGGTCCATGACTGGAATTTTCTGAGCACAGCTTAATCCTTTTTATTTATTCATTTGCTCATTTATTTTTTGCTAAGCCTGAAAGCAAAGAGTGTGTTTTGGGAGGTTTAAGATACAGCTAACTCCCCTTACCAAATGACCAGCAATCTGGATTTTGAACTCCTCAGCAATTAGCTCAGTAATGCAGAGAATTTCCAAAAGACAAAATGCAACCTTCCAGTACCACACCAAGTGTCACTGAATTGCCTGCTGCAGAAAAACACACTCTGCAATCTGCTGGTGTTACTGCATGTTACGAGGTTCTGGTCCCTCACATGCACATCCCATTTTTCTGGGAGCAATGGGATGTTATTTTTGTGTTGGGAGCATGCAAAATTATTATGCTGCCATCTCGAGAGCTCCTTGCATGAGGGGAAATGTACATCATGCAGACAGAGATAGTGGCAGGGCAGGGGGCTGTGGCTTACCCCTGTGGGTGGGTTGTGAGTGTAGTCTATTCTTCCCTACACAATCAAGTGGCCAAAAGAAATGTGCTGTACTGAGGCTGCCTGTGGGGAGCAAGATGTATGATCTGTCCTGGCACTAACTAGAGAGAACAGGGTGAAAACATTAAAGATTAACTCCAGTGTAGTCCCACTTACCCTCTCAGGATGTCCACCCTGTTAGATGGACGTCCAGTGAGATCCATTTAACAACACCAAGTAAAATATCTGTTTTATCCTGCTCTAAAAATCAGAAAAATATCTGAAAATATCTGAAATATTCCTGTTCCAAAATATCATCTCCTAGGGACAAGTAGAATTGTAAAACTCGAACACAATTATTTTAAAATTGAAAACAAAGGTAAAGCTTCTAAGCTGGCTCCTTGTCTCTTGAAAGAACTCCACTATAATGAGGGGAGCCAAATCCAAAACAGGAGACAGCCCCAGCCTCTTGGTATTACTAAAGCCCAGTCATATCAGAGAGCAAATTCACCACAGAGACAGCATGGAGCAGCAGACACAATGTCATCTTGGTTGTGAAAAGCAAGCCAGTCTCTCCCTTCTCAAAGAGCAAACAGCCACATGGTCATGGCTGCTTTTGATCCATACTGAACAACCATATGTTTTACTGAGTTAAGCAAGCAAGCTAGACAGGTTTTTCCTGGAACATGAAGTGTCCATGTGAAGGGCTGTTTTGCTCAGACTCCTCAGAGATATTTCTGTGTCGAACTGCACACAGCAGCTGGCTCATTTTGGAGATTTCCTTTTTGAATTGTCTCCTTACGTGACTGCTACACTGGGTGTCTTCCACCAGCTCGGAGTGACCCCCTTCCCCTTCAGTTTGCACCTGTGGATCAGGAACACCAGTGGGCATTCCCTTGAGGCCAGGGATGGGCAAAGGACAGAGAGAAAAACCCAAGACCTTATCTCCAAAATATTCATAGTGCACCTTCAGGCTTGAGGTCGCCAGCAATGGAATTCCACTCTTCTTTTCTTTCTAAATGTCTCTTTTCCCAAGCGGTACCAGTGGTTGCTCTTGTGGCTTTTATTTGCTGTCCTTGTGCCAGCATTATCTCTTTCCTCTCAGATTGGGAAGGTGACATGACTGATCGCCACCAAGCACAGGGACAGCTGCTCCCTCCCATCCCTTTGGTGCCCGTGTCTCCCGGAGACTGAGGCATCATCGCAGTGTACGGGTGTCGTCATGGAGTCCGAGAGATCTGAGGGCCAAGGTGCTCACCCACTGCATCCTCCAGCTGAGGGACAGACACTTCCATGGCCTGCAGCGTTTGGATGTTCCTCTCCACTCCTGTGGGCCAAGGACAGCTTTGGCAGGAGCACAGGGAGTCCTGCTCTGCCCGCCTCTTCAGGGGCAAGGAGTTGGAAAAAGATTTGTCCATGGTTAGCAAGTGAGGTTAGTTAGAGACTCCATCCAAGGGGAACACCAGGGAGGAGTTCTTTCTGCTTGGCCAGTAGACATGCTGTTCTCACTGCCTTTGTCTCCAAGACTTGGTGGACTTCCACTCTTCTACACAGCACAATTGCACAGTCTGGAGAAAACAGCTTTTGCTGCTGGGTTCATACTGAAAGCTAATCCATTGACCTTGTGGCACTCAGCTGCTCCTGTGAGACTGCTAGGGGACAAAATGCCTTCCAGCAGAAACACACCTCACCTGTGCAGAAAGCTCCACAGGCTTCTCTCTGCAGGCTGCAGCACATGTGGGGAGCAGATTCTCTACCAAAAAGCTGCTTAACCAGCTTCCTCCCTAACTGATATCTTTAACACACCCTTATACATCTTCATTGTAGAACTTGTTGAAGTCTCTCTGTTCTTGTTATTTACATATTTATATATATGACTCTGTTTTGCCTTTTAGTTTGAAATCTTTTCTGTGACTCCATAGGATCATCTATCACTTAGTAAGCACAAGAGCTCTGTAAGAAGAACTGTCTTTGTTGTACAAGGGAGCTAGCAGAGATAAAGAGAAGCTAAGTGGATTAATTGTGAGTTTGTGTCAGATTCAGGAAGAGCATGGAGAAAAAACGACTCCCAGGCCTGTACTTTCAACTCTTTAAACAGTTGGCTTAGAGTCAGTGATTTTTAAAGCGGTCATTTGATCCGTGCTTGCAAGAAGTAAATGCAAGTTACTTCCCCAAGCGTTATTTGCAGAATTACCAGTACATCACTTGGATGCAGTACTATTCCTATACCTCCCTTACGACCACATGGCATTATAATATCCATGCTTTTAGGAACTGAATACTGAATCATTCAGTGGCATCACTGAGCAGTTTATACCTTGTAATACCTGATGTGGTTTAGGTATGGTGATGATGAATACTAGCTGCAAGGCTCAAGATTAAGGGAGTTCAACTTTTGCCCCAGAAATGGAGCCAAACTTTTTTGAAGATCAGAACTGAGTTCTTCTGATGTCATTTTCTCCTCGAAACTCTCTGGAAGTCCAGGAATGGACTAGCTGACATGCTCTAAAACTGCCTATTTTTTGTAATATTTATATCCCAGACAGAAACGAATTTCCAATCAGACAAAGTCATGAGTTCGTGATAGGACAGAATTTTACATGCTATAAATCATTACAACTCCACTGAAATCTTCAGTGATATGTCATTAATTTTTTTTCCTAAGCATATGGCCCCACCATCCTATTTTTTCTCCAGCACAAGCGTAAGGGAACACTGTTAATTCTCTGAAGAACAACAGACCATGAATTGGATGATGCACTAGGAGACTCCTGCAAAAGAACATTTATTCAATCAAATGCCAAAAAATGTTCATCATACAAAGGAGCCAGATAAACCTCCTTTTCATGCCTAAAAATAAGCTGAAATGTCTATCTCTTTTTACACATTTTTGTATATAGGTTATATTTAAAGGCACACACAAATACATATGTGCCTCTGAATCTAATTGATGTGCCAATCATTCTAATTGCACTCAGCCTGGTTTCAAATGCTATATATGATGTCATATTGTATTTTTTCCAGTGGTCACCTGACTCTCTGATCCTCTAGAAATTCTGAAGTGGCTTTCATGTCATATTTCTGTCCTCTTTGAGTTATATTGGTCATAAAGCATCTCTTTAAAACCAAGGATGTGACACAGGACAAGGCTACACCCTTGCAAAATCCACAGTGGCAGGTGAATTACATTCACTGAAATCATATAGAGGTTCTGATAAAATAAAGGATTTTGACATGCCTTTTGTACTATGATGGCCCTGCACTGAAATATTCTATTTTCTGCAGCCAGATGTGTCAATCCATTTGTGTTTGGGGTAAGACTATAATAAACCCCTGGTTTCAATCTGCTGCTCAGTGTTATACTGTTGGAATTACACTGAAGTGAAATTAGGATATTGATGCATATGTAATGAAAGGAAAGGATGCAGTGGCATTGCTTATCCAAATATTTCCTCTGTCACTAATCTCGAGCAAATACTGCTTCTGCCCCTCCTGGCTGTTCTCTTGGCTGAAACAGCACAAGGAGCTTTAAAGCCACTTCTGCTGATAAACCTCCCTCTTCCTCCTCCCACCCAAGATATGCTCCTTCTCTTGCCATCACTATCTACCAGCACTGGTAGAGGGAATTTCTTTATCTTGGGGTGTGTCCTGCTTTTCTGATTTACTTTTCTCCTCTGCCCTCACTGCTGAAGCAGTTAGCATTGGTTGTGCTGCACACAGAGGTCTGTTTCTTGTGGGAAGTATTTTTATCCTGCCACCTCAGCACAGGAGAGATTCACTCAGATTTATCCCAGGTACCCCTAAAATGTCAGCAATGGCGAAGGTGACAGAAAACAGCAGCATGTCCACTGGCAGCAGAAATAGCAGCTTGCAGGGCACAGAAAACAGAAGAGGAGTGTGTCTACCTTGTGAGCTTCTGCTTTCCTGAAGGCCATGCCTAGCTCAGTGATCCTGGGTTGGTGAAATTCAGGCTTGAATTTTGTGAGTCCTCCCAGTTAACATCCACATACACAGAAGCATCTTGACTTTTGGGATGACGTGATCCCCTAGCCATTGGATACCTGTCCAAGGATGTGAATCCTGAGCCAGCAGGATCAAGAACTACATAAGACTACATAAGGTATTAAGGACCAGTTTTAACAGGTAAAATAACCCCACCCCAGCCCCAAAATGTCAATAAAAGCTCCCTTTCTTAAGACAACATGATGGCTTAGCATGCTCTTATTGCAATCTAGCCTTGCTCAATTCTTGTCATCAGTTTCATGGTCTTCCCCACAGATTTTTCTGTTCCTTTATCTCGCTCCATCCCTGGGCCTCCACTGAGGCACACCACCACAGCAGATATCAAGTGGTGCTGGTGTGATCACCACATGTTCATGTGTTCTTCACCTTCATACTGACCAGCTGAGCTTTCAGCCCTGTCCCAGCCCACCTGCACAAGGCCACCTGCTTGACCGAGAGAAGAAGAAGAATTTGGGCAGAGTGCCCACAATACCCCACAACCTCCCAAAGCTTAGAGGGAAGATGGGGCTGGAGATGTGTGTCTGTGTGGTGGGACTCCTGTGCACCCCTTTGCATGAGAACACTGCTGCTCATGCTTGCAGAACTGGCTGGCTCTAGCTTATGTTTGGATTTCTTTCCTGGTTCTGTTTTTTTTTTTGGTTTTTTTTTTTTTTTTTGCATGGTTTCTTTGTGCTTATTGTTTTCCTCTGGGTGGGAAGAGAGGGGAGAAAATTGAAAATGTGATATTCCTTCAGATGGATGAAGTGGAGACATACCATCCTGGGTCTTCCAAAATATCTGGTCCAACAGGTGATGACTTTGAGCTGTGCTGGCTTTTTACCAGCAAGGTGCCTTAGGTTTGATCCAGCTCTCAGCAGCTCTCTTTGTTCATGTCCCCAAACCCTGGTTCTAAGGGTCGTTTTCTGGTTTCCATATGTGCTGACTCACTGTCAAAGTCAAAGATGGGAACTTTGACGGGCAGTGAGCTCCCCTCCTTTTTTGGCACACAGGTCAGCCAAGGACAATATGTGTGTCACAGTGACACTGTGGGAAGCTCACAGGGCACATGGGCTCCATGTGTTTGTGCAGAAGCAGGTCTGCTGTGGTCCAGCATGGCCACCTTAAAAAATAAACAGTTTCTGGGGATTTGTTATTACTCCTTCTGGTTCTGAAGCCATTTAAATCTCTGCATGACCTGCCAGAGAGTGCTCATTTGTCCTTTTCTCGCCCCTGCTGGTTTGAAACACTATTTTTAGCTGCAAAAGGCGCTGCTGCAGATAGATGTGTACCTGGGAACAATGGGCATTCTGGGAGCTGCTCCTGCTCTCACAGCACCACTGTGGGAAACCTGACCCTAAACAGATGCTTACAGGAATACACTGAGTGCTGCAGCAGTCTGGGTTTGAAGAGGAAAGTGGGAAACCTCTGGCTCTTGTCATGCAGTGGTTGCTGTATGGCACATGACGAGGTTGAGGCTGTAAATCCTTCATCCTTGAGGCTGAAGGAGCAGCTGTGAAGGTTGCCAGGTTAGCAATTAACTCCCCTCTGTTTTGGGAGGGGACTTTTGGAGGAGGACTGAAGAGGGAACTTTTGGGAAGGGCATGTAGTGGTAGGATAAGGCAGAAATGATCTTAAGCTGAAGGAGGGCAGAGAGATCAGCTATTAAGAAGAAATTCTTTACTATCAGGGTGGGCCCTGGCACAGGGTGTCCAGAGCAGCTGTGGCTGCCCCAAGGTCAGGTTGTATGGGGCTTGGAGCACCCTGGGATAGTGGAAGGTGTCCCTGCCCATGGCAGGGGGTTGGAACTGGGTGGTCTTTAGAGTCCCTTCCAACCCAAATCATTCTATAATTCTATGATTTTCCTTTCAGATTTTTTCCCTTGAGGTCATGCTACAGTTTTATTTGTGCCCAGCTACTCTTCTTAATTAGTCTAGTTGGATCTTTAGTGTTGAGAAACATTGCAAATCCTTTCTTTTTGCTGATGCCAGCAGTCTGCACATACTCAGCCCTGAAAATGGGAATAACATAATTCATCCCCTCCCTTTAGCAGCAGAGGCTGCAAGTCCTTCTGGTCAATGAAGGTCAGTGCTTTCAAGACACTAAGACTGCCTGTTCACAGGAATAACTTGTGGTTGTGGAGTTTGTGCTTTGCAGACAGATGGACATCACAGAAGATGCTTATCTACTGCGAGCAGAGCTCTCACAGTCCCTCTTCTTGGAAAAACGGAGATTTAAAATGTGGCTGCCGTATGGTCTGGTCAAGTCCCTGCTAAGATAACAGAGATACAGAGCCCTCTAAAAATATCTTTTTGACTGTAGTATGGATATGGACTATGTGTGAAGCCAGCATAGATTTTGAAAGGTCTAACAGGTGCTAATTATTCAAAGATAACTTACTTCTGTTTGTAAACCAGATGGCTTGACAAAAATGAGGACGATGGTCAGATTGTCCGAGAATTAGTGCCTGCTGGGGAGTCACCATTACTAAAAAGTGAGTTTAGCTTGGAACAAAAAAAGGTCTGGGTTTGAGTTGTACATGGATGTGTTTATTTGCTTTATTCTTCTTAATAATTCTTGTCAGGTCCCAGTTAATCCACCGGGCCTTTTTTGCCATTCTTATGCAAGAAGCTGCAGCAGGTCATGCTGAGAGAAATGCCTCTGACTCCTAAATTCTAGTTTATGAATGGGATTAATTTGCATATAAGAACATAATTGCAGCATTATATATGCAGAAAGAAACATTGATTTTTAAAGTTGTGATTTGTTTGAGAACTGCTTTCTTGTATATCTTTATCTGAATGATCTTGAATTGCCACTGTTTTGGTAGAGTAAATTCCATCAAATAACTTCCTTCTCTGAAGAAAATCACCAAAAATATTATATTGTCCTCTTCTGGGAAACCAGGGCTCCAATGCTACAATTTTCTTTAGAAAATGGTGTTCACATAGTGCAGGGTGTTTTGTTAAAAAATAAAAATTAAAAAGAAGGCCAAAGTTATTGAATTAAATTGTAAGTATAAAAACAGTGAAATAATCCTATTTGCCTAAGTGCATTTTTATGGCTTGGGTAATCATCTAACAGTGAGAGGGAGATATACAGAATGTTTTATGCTTACTGGTGTACCTTTTGGATCTCTTATGTTTTGGTGAATAACTCCAAGGTGTGACAGGTTCTCCAATGTGGCCCTAAGATGCTGGATGCATGAAAGGAGGGCAAAGCCCTTTCTGTGTCTGTATCTGGAGCCTTCCTCCCCTGTAAGTTGTTTGAAGCCCATTGCCTGGCTGGGCACTGGAAATGCCACTCACATGTCCTTGTTTTGTACATCCATTTTACTCCAGATGTCAGTTATCACATCAGTGTGAAGACAGGAGATATCCCTGGTGCCAGCTCAGATTCCAAAGTTTTCATCAAACTCTACGGTGAAAAAGCAGACTCCAGCAAAGAGCCTCTCTTGGTCTCTGATAATGATCTAGGCAATTATTTTGAACGTGGTCGAGTGGATGAGTTTACTCTAGATATGATGGATATTGGAAAGGTAAGGGTTAATTGCAGGTGGCTCTGTACTTTGTGCAAGTGTCTGAATCCAGGATCAAAATAACACTCCATGCTGAAGGTGATGAAAGAACCTTTGACATTTACATTGGATATTAAGAGACACATTTTACATAGGTTTTACACCAGTAATTTATTGTGCATGCTGGCATGTGAGGAGTGTTTTAAGTCTGCAGTCAAATACATATATAAATTATTTACCTGAGAAGAACACCGTGCTGGGGTGAGGGGACTGTTTTACATCACACAAATTCTGTTGTGTTGGGTTTTTTCCTGCCCCTCTTGTCTGCTTTTTTCCAAGATCAACCGAATACTGATTGGGCACGATAACGTGGGCCTGCGGTCCGGCTGGTTCCTGGCCAGTGTCCAGATCACAGTCCCAGTCCAGGGAAGGCAGTACATGTTCCCCTGCAACCGATGGCTGGACAAGGATGAGGCTGATGGCAGGGTGGAGGTGGAGGTCTACCCAAGTGAGATTTTGCCTATTGAGAAATGTAAGAGAACACATGCTGCTTTATAGCTAAGTATGTATTGCTCTTCAGGGCAAGGCCACCACTGTCTTAGACACTAAAACCAAAAAGTCACCATTCCTATGAGCTTGTAGTGGTGAGGAAAGTAAAATATTCTCCTCATGTTTTCTGAAAGAGCTGAAAAAACATTACAGAGATTTTCGTCTCTGTTTCCTGAGACCATATGAAGAATTTACATCCTGGGCAGCATAACACAGCACAAGACAATGTGCTTCTACACTGAAATATCAGTGGATTCTTCTTTTTCTACATTTATCTGCCCCAGTCCTTTTTTCTCTTTATGCACCAGCACATGTCCCATCCTGTCTTTATTACCCTGTTTCCTGGAAAAGAGAAGCTGTTTGATAAATAAGTGCCAAACCCCTACTGGCCACTTGACTTTTATCAGTAAACTCCTTTTCTTTTAGGGCTACAGTTAAAATTTGCTGTTGGATCCTGAGAAAGAATGCTGTGTTTTTCCCCTGCTCTCTGTAACTCCCTCTAAGAAGATCATTCAACCACTCTATAGTTAGTACTGAAACAAAATTCCCTTTTAAGGCTCTGTTTTGCACCCCTTTGATACTGGCTAATACTTGTAAAAGGAAAACTATTAGGTTAGTCCTCAGTGAAGAGTTCTGTTATCTGACATTTAGTTTGGATAAGAGCAAATGGTCGGCTACATGGACATTTGTTAAGACAAGGTAATTTAATTTTGAACCTGAGCCCCCGGGAATGTTGTTATCTGGGTTTCTCTGCTGATTTAATTGCTTTATTTTTGGACTAGTGATAAACTATGAGGTGTCTGTAGTCACTGGAGACGTGCGAGCCGCAGGCACCAACGCCAAAGTCTTCATGCAGATTTATGGTGAGACTGGCAAAACAGAACTGATCACCTTGGAAAACAGATCCAACAACTTTGAAAGGGGAGCCACAGATATCTTCAAGGTATGATGATGGCAGTCACTGCCACTTCTAAGAGGGGAAAGGAATGATCAGCCAAAGTTGAGACATCAATAGAGTAACTGGACTGGCCCAATCATGCCAAAAAAAAAAGACTTTTCAAGAAAATTGCAGGTCTGACAATATCTGTCTCTGGATACTCAGGACTGTCCTCTGTCCATAATTTTGGAAGGCTTTTAATTTCTTTATGGGGTTTTGTGTTTTGTGGAAGGACTTACATCTTCTGAGGGGCTACTAGCAAAGGTGTCATTGAAATTTATGATTGAATATCAGTATTTGTTTATATTTACTTTCAAAAGGATCTCAAAGGGCCTGACCACATCTTATTACCAATTCTCATTGTGTAGCTGAGGGGAAAAAGAAAACACTTTGGTATGAGAATATAAGGAATCCCAGGTTTGCCTGTGGTCACACACACCATAAACTATGGGTACAGATGTCAGTACTGCAGAGGTTTGCAGCTGTAATTCCTGAAAATGTGTGAATGCCTCATGGATTTTACAGTGCCTGTAACACTGTTCCAGCAGCTCTGCTGCTCCATGTGCACAGCTGAGTCCTCCAGGTGTCAGGATGGTCAGAATTCAGGCTCATACTGCAAAGCCCACGCCTCTTTCTGAGCAGCCCAGCAGCAAAGGGAGTGTTTGGAGGGGTGAGAAACCTCCAACATAACTCAAGGGAGTGAGCCAGCCCTTGGATAATCCAGCAAGATGTCCTGGGCTGGGGAGGCTGCACAGTGAGTGTGGATCACAACCTGGTCAGGCATCCTCTCCTTTTGGGGCCAATGTTCTTTCCTGCCTTGTTAGCTTGGGGGTTCTGCCCACGGTCTGGGGGACAGGAGTGGCCTTAGCACTTGCCCTGATGTGGGATCCAAGCAAAGACAGGATGCTCTGCCAGGACACATCAGAACCACATCCTCGGTACTGAAGGGCAGACCAACACCTGGACAGTGAAGCAGGGAGTCCAGGTGGAAGCAGGATTTAAGGCACATCTGTCACATGTGCTCACAGCACAAGACTTGGCACAGCAGTGCCTAACTCTTCTTATGAATTTGCAGAGGTTGGCTCCATCTCACCTGTTAAGCTTGGAGCTAACTGCTGAAGCTCCCCTGGATCATCAAGACTGGGGTACCCTTCCAGCTGTTGGTGGCCAAATGGAGGTGCCTTTATCCACAGCTTTACCAGTGTTGTACTGTGTATTTTTGAGATCAGTTCACCTCCTCCTGCCTCATCTTCTTGCTTTACCAAATGGTGTTAAGGATGTTTATCCATTTTTAATGAGTTTTGGGGCATTTGAAATTACTAGAGCCTTATAAATGTTTGCTTTTTAAAAACTTCCTATAATTTTAAGATTAGGTTTCTTTGATTTTGAAGGAAATAAGCTTTCTAAAATTTATGAGTAAGAGCTATTAGCCAATATCAGATTTATAATAAAGCCATATGTATAGTGTTCTGTTTACATAGCTTTGCTTATATCCTCTCTCTGATATTTATTGCCAGATTTGAAAATTATGCCCATTTCTGTGATATTTTTTATAAGCACACAAGGCAGAAGCTCCAGAGCATTAATAAACAGATCCTCTATCTCTTTCACTATATGAATGTTTACAAAAAGACACGGGCAAAAATGAGATTCTTGAGCTACATGATAATAGGAAATGCCATCAGTCATGGACAAGGCATGCAGGATGATTACAGTAAATCTAAGGGTAAAGCCATGTAAGGAAGGATACATTCTTTATGTCAGGACAGCAGGATCAATTTTACTTTTTTGATAAGCATCTTCTTGTGCCATTGATTTTGTTTTAATCTACAAAACGCTTCTAGACTAAAACCTTACACGCCAAGTGCCAGATTTCAGCCTGAAGCAAATGTTTGCAAGTTTTATAAGATAAACACTGCATAACAGCATAAGCAATCATCAGAAACAAGTCAATGGCTGTTGAAGGATTGTGTGGAGTAAAATCTTCTATCTAGCTTCATTAGGTAGTAATCCGGACAGATAATCTAAACCAAGAAGGTTTTGTGTCTGCTGTGCTGACTAGAGGGATGTAAATCTTCTTACTGATCAGCCTTCTGCCACTGGAGCACTGTAACCACTGATGACTGCATCCTCTCTGCTCACCAGCAAAGTGAGAAAACACTTCTCCAATTTTCCAGATGAGAAGGAAGGAGAAGGGCACTCCAAACCCACAGCCTGTGTCAGAGATCGGGCTATAGGAGTTAACTGCCTTTTCACTACACCATTATTGCTTCTTGCTGGGTTCATATCCTGAGTGCTGAGTATGAAAGGCATCTTATTATTAATTTTCAAAATGCCTTATACACTGAGAATCTGTAAAAACCTGGTGTGATATTATCATATATTCATCTTTAGTGACAACACAGAGACAACACAGCTAAGGAGTGCAGTGTGGAAGTAGGGAGCCCAATAAATATGGATTTAGCTCCTCTCCTCACCATAGCTGCTCTGAATGTCTTCAGCTTAATCCATTCAGATGAGATTTGGTAATGGAAAGTATGAAAGAGTAAAGCAGGAAGGAAAAAATAAACGTAAACTTGCATTAAGAAATTGTTCTTATTCTTGCTTAGATATTTTGTGTGATAGAGGCCATGCTTCTCATTTTTAAGAACTTGCTTTACGAAATTAGGATTGTCTTCTATCTATCTATCCCCCTGGGTGCTGACTTTCCCTTGGTGGCAGAGAGAGGCTGCAGATGTTGGCAAGATCTATAAGATTCGGATAGGCCATGATGGGACAGGCATTGGGGATGGCTGGTTCCTGGAAAGTGTCACGCTGAAACGCCTGGCCACAACAAAGAAGGATCCTGATAAAAAGAAAAAGAAGCCTGATAAGGAGGATGAGGAGGAGACCAAGGAGGAAGAAGGGATGGATGTCTATACATTTGTGGCACATCGCTGGCTGGCTAAGGATGAAGGGGATAAGGAGCTCGTGGTGGAGCTGGTGCCTGATGGAGAATCTGACCTGGAGGGTAAATACCAGAGGGAATGTGAGTGTGTGTATATGTGTGTGTGTGTG
>VXBI01008882.1:161412-218344 GCA_013397375.1 Toxostoma redivivum
GTGTGTTTGTGTGTATGTGTGTGTGTGTGTGTGTGTGTGTGTGTGTGTGTGTGTGTGTGTGTGTGTGTGTGTGATCAGGCTGGAGAGGAGGAGGATGGTGGGTAAACTAAGCATGAAAACCAAACAGAGCATGGAGGAGACAGCCTGAAACTGCAATATCCTAAGGGACATCTATAGGATTCATCAAAGGTCGTCTGGGGCACTTGGATCAAGAGTCCCAGAGGTTATCACTGTGGCTGAGAGCCTAGCAAGATGTAACTTGTTATGGCTAAGGAGAGGGGCTGGAGGAAGACAGAGCTGCTCATGTTTCAGGATAGATGCCAACAAACTCCAGGCAAACTCTTTTTGTGCTGGCATTTCAGGGGTTCCACGGTGAGCCACGGGTTTGGTGAAACATGTCCATTTCTGGGGTCCTTCTGACCTGCCTTTGCAATTTCACTTGCAGAAAATACGTATGAAGTCCACGTTCTCACTGGGACTGTGTGGGGGGCTGGGACAGATGCTAATGTCTTCTTGAGCATCTATGGCATGGAAAGAGGAGACACGGGTGAGCGCCAGCTGAAAAGGTCAAATAACCTCAACAAGTTTGAGAAAGGACAGGTAATGCATGAACTCCACTCACTCAAGCGAGCAGGAGGCTGGCAGGGCTCTCTCAGTCAATGTGCTGGCCGTTCAATACACCTTCTTCTCACTCCTTTCAAACGTGTTCTTTTTCTGAAATGTAGTATGTAAACCGAAATGCCTCAAAACATTTTCCAGGGGAGATTCATTTGAGTCATAAGCTGAACACCAATTCCATGTTGGAGCCGCTTTCTGTGTCTGCTTCCTGTGAGCATTCTGGTAATAATGCTTCCTTTCAGGAATGCTTGAAACTTATAAACTTCAAATTATTATTGGAGAGTATTTTTGAGGCAGTTCGAGCATGTAGATATTTAGATGCAAATACTATTCTAAATATTCTGCCCAACCAGCCAGAGAATAAAAGCAATATTACACAGTGTGCTGTAATTACATTATAATCCAATCTAATTAAAGATCATCTCTTGTATGTTGAGTATTTGCTATAAAAAGTTTATGAACAATTAACAAGCTACTGTTATAGCCAGGAGTTTTTCAAGGAATAATTCAGAAGAACAAAAAATTATAGAAACAAAAAGCAGCTGTGGAAAACTTGCAACCACAAAAAAAAAAAAAGAGCCCTAAGGCTGTTAAATAAGCTGTTAGCTGTGATTTATGAGCTTGGCACTGGTGAAACTGCAACCTGCACATGGTTCTTCATTCAGTGGGAAGAGCTCCAAGCTGCAAATGTAATGCTCCTTACTCTTGGGAGTACAAACCCGAAGTCTACCGACATATTAATCACATTAAAATGTTTAAACTGTTATGATAACAAGGACCATCCTGTCACACTAATACAGTTAATAAATGATCCCCTTGGTTGTGGTAAATGCCAAAAGGAGGAAATTCTGAAATGTTTGAAATAAACCATATGGGTTGTATTTTGGGGCTATCCCGTGCAGAGACAGGAGATGGGCTCAGTGATCTTTGTGGATCCCTTCCAGCTCTGGATATTCTAAGATTCTAGACAGAGGTGTGCAGGAGAATTTCCATGGGGTCAATATGGTTCTTGTCTGGTTCCACATTCAATCTGTGGGAAAATACTAAGCCAGAGAGTAATCATATTTAGCAGAGAGGAGTTAAACTTACAGGAAGCTGAAACTGGGATGAGGTAAAGAGAGGAGTGAAGGGCTGAACAACTCCAGGGCTATTACTGCCTTGTAGGAGCCAAACATGAGTGTTAATGGCAGACCTCAGAGCTCTGTAGTTATTTTTGTACACCCACACAAAGAGCACAGAGAGAACTTACGAATAGCTATTTTTTTAATGGCAAAAAAGATTACCCTTGGCCATTTACTGCCTTTCTTTCCTTCTTTCTTGGAAACACAGCCATTTGCCTGTTGCCTCCTGTGCAGGTAGACGTGTTCACCATCAAAGCCATTGACCTGGGTGAGCTGAAGAAGCTGCGGATCCGCCACGATAACTCTGGTGCTAGCCCCAGCTGGTTCCTGGAGAGGGTAGAGATTGTTGACCTCAAAGAGAGCACCACGTGAGGAGCCTGCTGTGCCCATTTGGTGTGGTCAGGAGAGGGGCCATGTCCTCAGGGGCCCCCTGTGGGGGGGGCTGTGGGGATGCAGAGGAGATGCTGCGGGGCATCGTTGGAGCTCCTCACCAGCTCGCAGGGAATGGGCATCCTTTGGGAGCCTTGTGGCTACTGTGCCATGACACAAAGTGTGGGGCCATTCCGGGGTACCTGTGCAGGGTTTTTGCTGTCCCAGCAACTCTGTAATTTGGGAACCAGAAATGTTTGGATGGGAATCTCAGCTTTTTTCTGTTTTTCCTGGGATGGGCTCATCCCTCTCTACTGGAGCAGAGCATTTCCCTTCTATTCCATTCCTCTTCATTTTTCCTTTGAAAGTCTCTGAGCTCATGTTTTGTTTGCCTTTTGAACTTAATGCAAAGGTCTGGGCCAAAAGCAAGTTCTCATCTAAGCAAACTCCCATGATTTCCACAGACAGCTGGATGAGCAAAGAAGGGACTGTGGAAAACTTAAAATATGGGCTTGTTTTTGAGCTGGAACTTGCTGGAAATCACATGCTTAATAGCTGCACAATGCTCTGATGGGTGAGACCCCTCTAAAGGACAAGATGGGTCCAGTCTTCATAAACATAAAATGCCTGGGAGACTGGAGGTTCCTTCAAGTTACTGAACTCTTTCTGGGAGTGAAATTAAAATTAATCAACCATGTGGGGCTGGCAGCCCAGAAACAGCACTCAGTAATATGTGCTCCCTAACCTATTTATGGATTTAGCTCCCACTACACCAGATCTCGAGGATGGAAACAGATGTACTGCTCAGCTTTGAGTAATCTTGTTGTTTTATTTTTTTTTTCCCTCAAGTAGCCTCTGATCTGTGCTTGTTTTTGTTATTAAAGCCTGTGAAGTCCTGTGTGAG
The DNA here is from genome assembly GCA_013397375.1 of Toxostoma redivivum. Taxonomy (NCBI): domain Eukaryota; kingdom Metazoa; phylum Chordata; class Aves; order Passeriformes; family Mimidae; genus Toxostoma; species Toxostoma redivivum. Next base: position 164,425 of record VXBI01008882.1, read on the forward strand.
CACTGCTGTCATTTTGTAGGTATTACTTCCCGTGCCAGCGGTGGTTGGCAGTCGAGGAAGACGATGGTCAGGTTGCCAGGGAGCTGGTCCCAGTGGATGAAGCATTTGTAAAGAAAGATTCAGAAAATGATGGCCAGTCTCCTGCAACTTTGGGCCTGGAGCAGAAAGGTGGAGTATATATGTTGTCCCTGTATTTCTTCCAGTGTGGGGTTGGAAAGGAACCAGGCTGTTAGTGCTGTTGAGGGCATTAGCAGTTAGCAGTAGCAGTTACTCACTGGGCTGTGGGTAATTTTGCCCCAGAATGAAATTTTCAGGTGTTCAAATGAAGTGTCAAGTGTGTGTCAGACTCTGAGAAGTGGACCCGCCTCATTTTTAGTCAATTTAATAATCTTGCAAGATTGGACTCAAAGTGACAAAGCTAGGATGATGGGTAATATGTTCAGTCATAATTTTTGAAGTGAAATGCATATTGGTTGCTAATGTCTAAGGAATAAAGTTCATTCATTTCACATCATGGACTGCAATGTTTAAATGTTCCAACATGAAACTGAGCAGAGAGAAAACACACCCAGAGAAAGAGAAGGGACCTAAATTTATCTCACTTTCCATCTTGCTGCTTGTACCAGTTGTCTTTGGAAGTAACTTTGCCTCACTTGTAAATAAATTTGCATGGTAACCACAGAGAAGTGGTTCTGATCCTGCAAGGTGCTGAATGCCCAACACTTTCACTGGTTTCATAACCAGTGAAAGGTTTTAAACTCTCCCTGATTTCCCCCTCAGATGCTTTTGAATGAATGAATAATATCTGCAAGCTGTGTGGTCAAAAAACTCCACAAAATGTTTATTTCTTTGGTTCAGAAGGATGTGCTGGTTGACCACCATCTTGGAAATATATGCCCAACTAGGAAGGAAATATTCCATTTTAGGAATCTTGAGGTTATAGAAGCTGATTGAAGACCATATTAGACTTTTCCATTAGATTTTTTTATGAGTTTACTGCACTTTCTAGATGATGTGCAGTAGAAACATCCCTACTGATGCTGTTCTGAAAGGTGTGTTTGTGAATATGGACTGTATATGTCAGTGTACACACTTTCTGGTATGTGTTATATGCATATGTATAATTTGATGCCAATGAAATAAAAGGGGAGGTATGTGGATTTTTTAAGTGAAATATTACAGTCAGAGGCAGCTTTGTGGAGGGTTAGAGGTTCCCAGGAAGCAAATGGGAAGGCTTGAGCATGTTTCTTATCTGTAGATATGCAGGCAATGTTCTGAGTGACTGGAGCAGTAGAAGATTCTGGGACCAGATGTCTCAGCTCACCTCAAGGGCTACTAGAGCATAGGACAGGAATTAGAGATGGCTATGATCAAACAAAACTCAAACCAAGCACACATTTATGCAAGGGAAAGTAGAGTTAACTCCTGGTCAGACCTCACACTCTTACATTAAGGTATTTTATCTGGCAGCTAAATCAACGACATACACTGTGAAAGTGAAAACAGGGGACAAGAAGAATGCTGGGACAGATGCCAACGTTTTCATCATACTCTATGGAAGTAAAGATGATACAGGTATGGCTTCAAATGTTGCAAAAGGTATCAACTCCCTGTCTGGTACCTGAAAAGACAGGTCATGGTTTCTTTTCGTTTCCTCAATACTCATTTTAGTGCAACTTCATGTTCTCGCAGTCGGTGCACACATCATGGTAACTTGGAGCACAGCACCAGCTGCTGTAAATCACTGCCAAACTTTGCAATGCTGATTTGCACCAGCTGCTGGTCTAAAGGTTTTAATTTCAATTATAGAAACAGCACAGTTGACTGGGACTACATTATTGAGTAGTGAATGCACTGGATGATTTGCTTTCCTCAGCAATGAATCAGCATGCTCCTGAAACCCAACCCTCCTCTGCCTCTTTGAGTGGCCCAGAAGAATTTAATCAGCTGATGAGCAAATCCTCTTGGAAGCAGCTGAGCCGTGTGTGCAGTGGCTGGGGTGCCTGTGAGAGTGACAGGGAACTGATGGGTAGCACTGATTTCTTTAGCTGCGAGCACAGCACGACAGCATCGTCCCTGTTGCACTGCCAGAGGATCATTCAAGGGAGGAATTCTGTATATTTTGGGTGTTGATACAGACTTGGGCTCAGAGGGAGGGACAAAGCTCAGATCTTTGAGATGAAAAGCCAGTTTTTGCATTTTAGCCACTTCCCTCGTTCCACTGTTGACATTCCCAGAGGATTTGTTTCACATGCTGAACAATGTCCTTTTGCATCGCCACAACAGGGATAGTCAGCCTAAAGGCCTCAAAGATTAACAAGAACAAATTTGAGCGTGGGAAGGTAGATGAGTTTACAGTGGAGTCTGTGGACATTGGAGACCTGAAAAAAATCAAGATAGGCCATGACAATAAAGGTAAGATAATCTGCTTTGTAATGCAGTGTTTCTGGTGCACTGGGAGCATTGCTGTATAAAATAACCTGCCTCCAAGACCCCAAACGTAATTTACCTTTTGGTGACAGATCCTTGCTGTCACTTTGGCTGTTGCTGCTACTATCTTTGCTGCTGATTCCATTCCCATGTGGCATTAGGAGCTCAGTGGTGTCAGCTTGCAGGTAGTTTTGCATCCTCTCCCTCTGCAAGAGTCTTTATAGTTCTACAGCCACATCTTTAGAGAGATTTCACAGATATCACCAAACCCCATATTTGTTTTTATTGCATGGGACCCACAAATTTGTCTCACTTCTTTATTAAGTTTTTGGTGGTATTTTGATCATCAAGTCTTGGCTGCTTTTTAGACAGAATTCTGTGTATCTGCTACAAGCAAGGGAGGCAGTGGAGCTATGTGTGGATCTCTTCCCCTACGGGTCATTAAGAGACAGGTTTGTTGATAACTGCTCTGTATTATTACAGAGGCCAATTGATAAAAGTGATGCAGTAATTAGCATTTCCACGTGCACATCTTTAGCCTGACACTTACAGAAATGTGAAGCTTTTTACCTCAATCCTGGGCAATTGCATCCAATGATCTTTACGCCGTATATTCTACATTCCCTTTGGCAAAAGACAGAAAGATTTATTTCTTGGAGTTCTGGAGCGCAGTGATTCATTTGCTGTTGTCTGCAGAGGCTTCATGGGTTATTCACTGTTATCTCTGCACCACAGGTAATTCAACTGGCTGGTTTCTGGAATGGGTGGAGATTGATGCCCCATCCCTGGGACAGTGCCTCAAGTTCCCTTGTGGCCGCTGGCTGGATAAATCGGAGGATGATGGAGCCATTGAGAGAATTATCTTCCCTGCAGACCTGCAGACAGTAGAGTACATCCCATGTGAGCAGAATGCCATTTCCCCAGCATACACCCATCATTACAGAAGATAAAGTCTCACTATCTCATGCAGTTTTATAGGTTTTGCCTCTCCCTTGAAGTGGCTTTGGAAAATTTATAAGTAGGTCACATGCCAGCTATTCAAATTACTAGAAAAAGGTTCCTCTGGGTGCTCTAGATTAACATTTACTGCATTTGCCAAATCAGAGAAACATTAGAAGTCATGTGGATGTGGATGATTGTCTTTTTCTTCCCATTTCCCCATCCCCTCCAAGTCCTCTGCTCATTCCAAGCTGTCTTCCTTGTCTCCAGTTTCCCTTTGATCTTGCTCCATTCTAATATTGCCATTTCTGTTGCCAAAGCAGACACTCTGGACTTGCTTCCAAGTCTTAGTTCTGCCAGTGCCTTTGGCATTGCACACCCATCTCTTGCTGAAAGACCCTCTTCCAGAGTTTCTTTAGTGTGGTGCTTTTCTAGAAGTGCTGTACCAGTCTGCCTCTTTTAATGTTCTCCAATTTTTCCTTACTCTTCTCTCCCCTCCAAATTAATGTTTTGGATAAACATTATCCCAGTTCAGCCCCTTCTGAATACAAGCTCTAGTCTGCTATGGCAACTCAAACTCTTTAGTTCTGGAAACTTATTTTCTTGATTGTAGAGGATCAGAAAACATGGTTTTCCTGAAATAAATGAAATATTTTGCTTACTTTGCAGCCCTCTCTCTTCTCATGCTCCCCTCTCTTAAGCATCTTTGTCAGTCCTGGGACTGTATTTGACTTGTCCCTCTCTGATTTGCTTCTTTTCAAGTGGTGGATAAATTCTGCTCACCATTAATGTACTGTCAGAACCTCTTTTTCCTTCCATTGGGTTGGATGCCACAATGATGAGTGATGAGGTCTGACACCTGGGAGATGATTTCCTGACAGGTTCTTCCTTGGTCATTTGTAAGAAGAGCTAAAAAATTTCACACTGAGGTTTTCTCCCCTCTCATCTTTTCCCAAGTGTATGCATTGAAGGCATCAAAAGCCTTACTGCCTGAAGTATTTTATTTAGATATCAAAATTTAGAGCTGCCCCAACTCCCTTTATCTGCCTTGATTTCCTTCCTCACAAGTAGTTGTGGGAATAACCATATGGAAGGCCATCAGCAGTTTTGCCTTCTTTTTTATTATGAAGACAGTGGTTGAAGGTCCCTCCCCTGTCCAGATCCCTGTACCCTGTAGTTTGTACGCTGAAATAATTTCTTCTCTGAGGTTCTACCACTGTCATGTCTTTGTGCTTCACCCATTCTTTGACCAAGACTTTTTAATTTCTGATGTCTAACTTTCTATATCCAAACTCTTCTCTGGAGCAGAAGAAAAGATTCTCCTTGCTCACTTCTGCACTTTTGTCAGTCCAATGGAAGAAAAAGTAGATTCACAGAATTGAAAGGGACTTTAAAGACCATCCAGTTTCACCTCCTGCCATGGGCAGGACAACTTCTGCTATCCCAGGCTGTTCCAAGCCCTGTCCAGCCTGGCCTTGGACCCTCCAGGGATCCAGGGACAGCCACAGCTGCTCTGGGCACCCTGTGCCAGGGCCTGCCCACCCTCCCAGCCAGGAATTGCTTCCCAAGATCCCATCCAGCCCTGCCCTCTGGCAGTGGAAGCCATTCCCTGTGTGCTGTCCCTGCATGCCTTGTCCCCAGTGGCTCTGCAGCTCTCCTGGAGCCCCTTCCGGCCCTGCCAGGGGCTCTGAGCTCTCCCTGGAGCCTTCTCTTGTGCAGCTGAGCACCCCCAGCTGTGCCAGGCTGGCTCCAGAGCTCCAGCCCTGGAACATCTCCATGGTCTCCTCTGGATTCCCTCCAACAGCTCCACGTCCTCTTTAAGCTGGGGATCCTGGAGCTGAATACGTTATTCCATGTCTTTATGTCTGAAAAAATAAACTGATTAATAGAAGTAGTGATGCCTTTTATAGGAGCGAATTATAACCCAGAGATTCAATACATGCTTCTCCTGTTTTTCCCATGTTATCCCAACCAATATATATTTTGATGCAGAAGTTGACTATATAATTTATTAATAGCTCTGAATATTTTAATGATGTAGGAGCTTCTGGCATGCCGTGCCTTTGAGCACACAGATTGTGTTATCCTGATTTTTATCAGCAGTCCACATCCAGCCTTTGGAAGCAGTCAGGCCTATCTGGCAAACAGTTTGCACCAGACCCACTGTCAGCTTAGGCTTTTTCACCATTTGAACCATCCCCACTGTGCTGTTTACTACATTCTGGTTTCCTAACAATTAACCTGTGGGTTTCAGTTTGCCAGAGGTAACTAAACCAGCTCGATTTGTTTTGTGATGACTCGTGCCAGAATAGTTTCACGGTGAAAACATGTCATCCACAGTCCAATTAAAATCATCCCTGTGGGGATGGAGCTTTAAAAGTGCCATGTAAATGAAATGGGCATCTGACAGTTGAAAGTTGTGCTGTTGGTGACCTTGTTAGGGCGCTGCTTTGCTGATTCAGTTCTAAGCTGATGTTAATATTCAAGAAACAAGAGCAAGTGCTACGGCCTTCAGCAGAGAGGATAATTTTTAATTCATAACGCATAGTATATGATTTCTTTTCATTTTTGGTATCCAGGATTTTTCCCCCTCCCCCTTCTTACATTCTGAATAAATTATTCCAGTTTACTTGCAGCACAGCAGAGAGGATTTCACTGGGTTGGGCAGGGAGAGTACTAGATATCTCTAGGCTGACTCCCTGTAGAAGAAAACTTCATCTGTAGCCTCCTGAGAGCTGTATTTAGAGAGCTTGAGCTTTTAATGAATGATTAGTCTCTTATATGGATAATCAGAGTTACTCCAACAGTAATAGAGGTGGTGCTGGGAGCATTTTCCCTGCCCTAACAGAGAAGATGAGTCTGAAACGCAGTGCAAGCTGCAGTAATGAAAAGACCAAAAACTACTGAAGATGTGGCAGAGTAGGAGGATGAGAATGACAAGCAGCTGAGAAGATTGTAGTGTAGGATTGGAAAGGATGGAGGTTTTTTAGGGATGTATGGGAGAGGGATGGCCAGGAGCAGATGGTGGCAGTGGCTGAATCCTGGAGTTGAAGGCTTTGCTTATGGGTAGTGGAACTGAGGGAAGGTGTCTTTCTGAGGCAGGAGGTGTCCCTGCAGCTGTCCAGTGATGCCCAGGTCTTACCTGGTGTTTTGATTTCAGAAAGGATTTAAAGAAGTTTGGGACAGGATACAGATGGCACACCTGATATCACATGTGCACATGGCAGTGAAGTGCCTGAATTGCCATCATGGCTATTTGGTCATTCAGAGGATGGATGTGGGGAGTGATTCAGCTAATCCCAAGGAAAATGCCTTCATTCCTTGATTAAGTGCTTCTTCAGACTGCACTGACTTTCTTGATTACATCTGGAGATGTATACACTTGTCTGAAGAGCAGACATCTGAACCTATGGTTCTTACTCTGTGAGCTAAACATCACCTCACCTTGAAAACTGAGGATATATTCAGCAAATCCATAGCAGAGCCAGGAACAGAGCCCCTGTTCCCATATTCCTGGGTCAGCCTTATTCCTGGGCAAGTCTGAGTCATAATCCAGCAGGACTCAAGACTGAGAAGCTGTGAAGATAGAATAGAACAAAAGGAGGCATCAGATTTTGGGGTCATGGGGCATTCTGGCAAAACCACAGGAAAAGAATAGGGGAGTATTTATGGTATTGAACATTACTGTTCTGCATTCACTATGGGTCTGGGTTGTAATTTAACCTGTTTGACTCAGTGTTTCAGGGGAAGTGGTACTGAGTGAAAAATGGAACAGAGGAATTATTAACTTCCTTGTGATGGATTTTTCTCATATGTTTAGTAATGGAAATATTAGGACTTTTTGATCAATAAGACTACCTTGAATATTTTTCACTGCCTCCAGTTGTCTTAACTTCATCCATCTTCTTAAATGCGCAAAAATTTGTGAATTCATATTTTGCTTCGACTCTTGAGCTGTTGAAATAAATCTTGTTTCAGTAACTTTGGAGGGCAGGTGTACTGAATGTCATATGATTAACCTGAAAACTCATTACATGAACACATATCAAGGTCAATTTGCCTTATAAAGGAAAGGAATTTCCGTATGAAAGGAAGTTCCTTTGGATTCTCATAGGACTGACCAACTTGATAATTTAACTGACCACAAGTGTATTATTGTTTCTTTCATTGTTGAGATTTATAACTTTTTTTTCCTCATTAATTTTTTTCTTAGGAGCATTGTTATGCTGGCTCCTAACTCCTTTTGGCTTGTTTCTGTTTTCTGTCATTTCCTAAACCAGTTGTTCCTTACGAGATCACAGTGTACACCAGTGATATTTTTGGAGCTGGCACGGATGCAGATGTCTTCATTGTTCTTTATGGAAGTGATGGGATTTGCACTCAGCAAAAATCCCTGTGCCTCAACAAGAGAGAGCAAAGGATGTATTTCGAAAGGAACTCGGTGAATCAGTTCATTGTGGAGGTAAGATGGAAGCATGGGGAGCATTGGGGAGCATGCAATAGTCAGGAATAGACACCCTCAGTCCTCTCTATGCTTGTACTGTGAAACCATCAGGTTTATTTAGTCAACAGACAGTGCTTCAGTGCCTGAGATGAATCTTGGAAAGATGTGGGAGGTCACAGAATGTAGCTGGCCTTTACCAAAAGAGGAAAGTCAGGTCAGCCCCTGCCCCTCCCTCCTCCTCACCTCCACTGGCTCAAGGATGTGTTTCCAGGCTCGGGAGGGGACAGAGGTCATTTCCAAAATGACAATGAGAGTGGAAATCTCGACCAAGATGTGCCACCACTGCTCTGTTCCTCACTGGTCTCACCCACCTCAGTCACTGCTGCTCTGCTCTGGGCTGGGGCAGCCCCACCTCGAGTGCTGAGGGCACTTTTGGATGCCACAATATAAAAAGAGACATGAAGATGTTAGAGAGTGTCCAAAGGAGGCACGAGGATGGAGATGGGCCTTGAGGGGAAGCTGTGTGAGGAGCAGCTGAGGGCACTGGTCTGTTCAGCTGGAGGAGACTGAGGGGAGACCTCATTGTGGTCTTCAGCATCCTGGTGAGGGGAGGCAGAGNCTCCAGGGATGCACAGGGTGGGATCGCTGGGGTGTCTGTGCAGGGACAGGAGCTGGGCTGGATGATCTTTGTGAGTCTCTTCCAGCTCAGGATATTCTGTAATTCTCCTGCAGTTTGCAATACTAAGAAGCATAATGCTTTTTCTCCTATATCCTCAGGCAGAGAAAACATTTCTCGCCTGTAGACAATGTGATTTTTAAATACCCAGACTAACTTTTTGAAAGATCTTAACAAGTATTTCCTGAAGTGTTTGCACAACTGTATGCAAATAGTAAACCAGTGCACATCAAAGAGTGAGCTCATTTACATCCACAGAATTAAGCAGTTCCTATTCACAGTATATTCCTATTGCTGAGAATTTGTAAGAAACAAAAAATACAGGCAGACCTGCTCTAGCTTATCCTGTTGATGCTGCTTCATGCCCTTCTCTTCCCTTCCTGGCTGCAGCACCAATGCTGATTTCATAGAGGATCTTACAGCTTCTCTCTGTTTTGAGTCTGGTTTGTTTTTGTAATTGAAGGGAAATTTTAAACCAATTCTTTTTACAAGTTGAAATACTTGCAGCCCACATTGTTGTTATATGTCATGAATCATAAAATAAATCCCCAGTGTGATTCCTTTAAAACAAAGAATAAGACTTATTTCGGTGGAGTTTCCACACAATTTTTCATAGTAGAGGTTGCATTAATCCACAGGTATAAATCTTAAACCGAGTGTTCTGGTTAAGTCTTTATTGCATAAGATTTATTTCAATTTTGGTGGAATCTGAAACATCAGTACTCTTCTTAGATTAAGTGAGAGAAAATGCAGTGTGTTCCACCGATTTATAACATCATATTAACCTGTCCCCAAACTTCATTCTCACTTCACCAGTTCCTCTTTCTGCAGGAGACAGGAGCAAAGCAGAATATATTTTTCTTTCACCTGCTTGTGAAGAGCCATAATTTTGGAGTTCAACAGAACCTTAAAAAATATTTGGGGTGTTTCAGAAAACACAAACTGGGAATTGTCTGTTTGCTTTGTGATTTTATCTGCCTCTATCATTTTGTATTTTGCAAAAGAGGCACGGAAGATTAAAGACTGCTCTTAGCTGTGCTTCCAAGTGATGATTTGCTGGAGATGCCTACAGCAGAGTAAAACCCACTTCTTCTTTAACATGGATCTTGACTGCTCAAGCATCATTTTATTGCTATGTATTGATTAAAAGTCTCATTGAAAGATGAGTATTTGGACAGGACAAAAGTGGAAAAATAATTTTTCCCTAATGTACACTTGTGTGCATGTGTGTGAGTTTCAGAAATGAGTTTGGATCGTTTAATTATTTCACAGTGAATCTTGTGCTGTCTAAACTCAGAGCAGGGCTGATGGAGCCAAACCCAGTTTATTCAGAGTGGGAATTCCTTGGGTAGTGCAGTCTTGCTGACTTATGGTGCTTTTTGAAACTACTGCTGTCTTTGCTTCTGTATGGCTGGGAAGAGAAGGGAGTTGTCTCCAGTGATGCAAATTGAAATGTTCCGTTTTCTCACATTTTCCAAGAAAATAAGTATCGGAGGCCCCAAGCACAGAAGGACAACTCAGTGTTCTGCATGCAAAGGTTTGAAGGCAAGCTATATAAAAGTTTGCATTGGAATAACCAAAAGCTAATACTTAGGACCAAATTTCAATTTTTTCCTGTTCAAGTCTTTAAAAGGGAAGTGAATTAAAAGTAATGTGCTAGTAACAAATAACTCAATTAATAAGGTGAGGCATAAAACCCCAGTATCAACTTCATAAAACAGTCATCCTGTTGGCTATGTCAGAATGGCATTTGGATTCTGTGGCAGAAGAGGAGAGATAATATAAAATGCCAGGCTGTTTGTATAGTACTTTGACCTCAAAGTTATTCTTCTGGTAGTAAGAGAGCGCACACAGGTGTTTGAAAAAAAAAGTGATTTTAAAAGAGCAATTTAGGATGCAGCTGCATTGCAGTTTCATAGAATCACAGAATCAATTTGGTTGGAAAAGACCTCTGAGATCATCAGGACTGTGTCCCTGTTCCCTGGGATAAGATCCCAAATCCCCCCTGGCTGTCCCCTCCTGTCAGGGAGTTGTGCAGAGCCACAAGGTCCCCCCTGAGCCTCCTTTTCTCCAGGCTGAGCCCCTTTCCAGCTCCCTCAGCCTCTTCTGGGGCTCCAGCACCTTCCCCCCCTCCATTCCCTTCCCTGGACACACTCCAACCCTTCCATGTCCTTCTAGAACTGAGGGATACAGAACTGGACACAGAACTCAAGGTACTGCCCCCACAGTGCCAATGCAGGGAAAATTTTCAAACATTTGCCAATCATGCAGCGAAGCCTGAGATGCAGGATTACTTCTGTGCAACCAGACCCATCTCATGTGGTGGATAATTTGTGCAGAAAAAGGTTCTGTCTATTTTGGAGTAGAAGTCCAGGGAAAACTTTAGCCAAAATGCAAATTAGGGCATAACTCCAGAGGAGGCCACGGAGCTGCTGCAGGGCTGGAGCCCCTCTGCTCTGGAGCCAGCCTGGCACAGCTGGGGGTGCTCACCTGCACAAGAGAAGGCTCCAGGGAGAGCTCAGAGCCCCTGCCAGGGCCTGAAGGGGTTTTATATAAAAGAGGATGAGGGATCTTTTATACAGGCAGATAGTGACAGAACAAGAGGCAATGGTATTAAACTGCCAGAGGCCAGGGTTAGATGAGACATTGGGAAGAAATTCTTCCCTGTGAGGCTGATGAGGCTCTGGCACAGGTGTTTCAGAGAAGCTGTGGTTGCTCCATCCCTGGAAGGGTTCAAGGCAGGGCTTAGAGCCCCCTGGTCTAGTGGAAGGTGTCCCTGCCCATGGCAGGAAGATGGAACTGGATGATCGTTATGGTCCCTTAGAACAAAAACCATTCTAAGATTTTATTTTATGATTCTACAATTGACACCAGCACTAACATTTTCTCCCCTAGGACTTCAAACAGCCTGAAATGAAATATGAAACAAGGTAAAGAAGTGATGTCTCAAAAGTCACCAGTTGCTCGTGCTGTAGTATTTCGCTTTTTTTAAATTTTTTTGGCTTTCTGTTTGTTTGGTTTTGGTGTTGTTTGGTGGTGTTTGTTTCTTTGTTTGTTTGTTTCTCTGTAGCTGGAGGATGTTGGTGACATCATTGAGAAGATTCGCATAGGACACAAGGGCGGAGGGCTGAACTCGGGGTGGCACCTGGACCGTGTGACGATCCGGAGGCTGCTGCCAAACGGGAAGGTAGGCTGTGAATCCCAGCACATCCCCAGGAGCTGCCACTTCCATCTCCCCAGATTGCATCTTCTGTGTACAAAGTGTGATTAACAGTGAAAAATGACCCCCTGAAGAGCAGCGTGCACTAAATGAACTTGCTGGAGCCTGGGGATCTGGGGACAGCAAACATGTGTTATCATGTTTTGTTCTTCAAATGTTGATGATAAGGCTCTACAATAATTGCTTCTTTAAAGCTTTGTGCTCTCCTGTGTAGTGCTGTTTTGAGGGATCACAGGGAAGGAAGTGGAAAGTGGGCGTACTATTTTAAAATAAAAAAGTATTGTTGCCAAACACGGAGAAGAAACAATTTCATCAGTCCCTTAATCCTGGAAGAATTAATGCAAGGAGCCAATACAATTAAGGCAAGTAAAATGCCTGTCAGTGCAACTCCCTGAAACATGGTAGCAAAGTTAGATTATAGGGTTTTTGGTGTTCACGTGAACAAGATTAAGACAGTACAGACAGATTGGTCACCTTGATCCTGTCCACATAAGAAAGTGTTCCTCAGCCCTGCTTTCAGATGCTGGCTATAGCAACAGGGATGAATCTGGCTGTGGGGATGTTCAAAAGAAAATCACCTCTTCAGGGCCAGTCCAGAGTTGGAGCAGTAGCTGCATTGGGGAAGACCTGGATTCTTTCCCCTTATTCCAAAGGGATGTCAGCTTTTATCCCCTCTTAGGTGACTTCTAATACCAAGGTCTAAAACAGCTTGTTCACTCATGGTGAACCCACTTCTCATCTTGCTTCCTCCTTCAAAATTTAAAAGCTATGCTTTATTCTCTATGCTACGCAATCAACTCACAGGTCTTCCTTGAACCCTCCTCAGCACAGAATCATGGAGTTGTTTAGGTTGAAAAAGAACTCCAAGGTCATCAAGGCCAACCCATCCCCCAGCTCTGCCCAGGCCACCACTGACCTATGTCCCCAGATGCCACATCCACATGGCTTTTAAATCCCTCCAGAGAGGGGGACTTCTCTACTGCCCTGGGAAGCTGTGCCAGGGCTGGACAACCCTTTCTGGGAAGAAATTTTTCCCAATATCCAGTCTAAATCATCCTTGATGCACCTTGAGGCCATTTCCTCTCCTCCTGTCCCTTGTTCCCTGGGACCAGACCCTGACTCCACCTGGCTCCAACCTCCTGCCAGGGAGTTGTGCAGAGTGAGAAGATCCGCCTTCATCTCCCTTTTCCATCCTCCTGAACAAACTTCTTCACAAGCCCATACCCTTGAACTGTTCCTCATTATCACCTTTTTGCCAGTCTGACATTACCAGAATCTCAGTGCATTGCCTAACCCTTGCCTAGCTTTTTTTGTTAAGTTAATAAACAGGTATATATTGTTTTCAGAGATACTGTGTTTGGTCACAGGCTGGAGAAGATGGAGAGGGGGACGCCCAGATGTGTGGGAACCAAGGGAAAAGGGATTCCTGGGCTGCCTCTTTCTACACTGAGAACTTTGGGGAGAGCCTGAGAGCTCTGTCTTGGGTGTCCTCAGTTTGCCAAGAGAGGGTCTCAGGGCTGCACCCCCTCCTCAGTCACTGCAGCAGCTTTGAAGGGCAGGTGCTGAGAAACCTGAAGGTGGAGGAAGGGAGGAAAGCCCTGAACGACTTGGGAATGGAGAGATTTACAATTCTGCTGATCTTTTGATTATGGCATGGGAAAAAAGAAGAAAGCAGAGCGCTGCATGATGCCGCTGATCAGCCGCAGGATATTATGACCTGCCACAGGATAGCAATATGCTGCCAGCGCTTCTAAAAGCTGTGCTACCTGATTAGACTGCTAAGATGTGTCTAGATGTATCTGTAGAGCTGCAAAAGAAAAATGAGGTCAGTAACTTTTCAGATTAAATTGAAAGCACTTGGGTAGGAAACTGGGATTGTTGCGTGCTGAAAAAAAAAACATCTTGGCATGCCAATTATATTTGATAATTATATTTCATTTGTTACAACTTGGAGAAGGGAAAAGCACTGACTTTTAGCACACTGTCATGCCCTGCTTCTAGCTTAAGTCCAGACTCAGTCTCTAATGAAACAAATTCTGTTCAGGGCTGCAAGAGGATTTTACTGTTGGTAATATAAACCAGTGCACTTTACATCACTTAAATATTAACACAATCCCTAACAGGGAAACCCCAATAAAAACTGTGGCAATGGCATGGTGATTATCAATAATGACGCAATTAACTCTTGCAGTAAGTGCACATTATGCCCCACTGTGCTGTCACTCCAGTCCCTAGATATCTCGTTACCAAATAAACAGTGTTTGCATCAATGGCACATACAGCCAGCAGTATGAATGCTCAGGAGCTGACGAAAGCTTCACTGGGAAATGTGGCTGAAGTGGGATCTCTATCAGGAGGGGAGAGAGTTTCAGCACTGAAAAAGAGGGGGAAAGCCCCCTCTTCCCAGCCTGCAGGTGTGGAGATAAGCACTGTTCATGGGCTCGGCGTACAGTGAGATAATACAGGTTAAGTCATCAGACAGCCAGTGCAGGAATGAGGAGGCAGGAATTATTAGGTGCTGTATTCTGCTTGTATAGCACAAATAACACTTGAAAGCAAAAGATGTGAAATCACCTGAAGTGCTGCTGGTTCTCTTTGGCACCATTTTGTCCTCATGGAGTTAAACATCTCTGTCTGGGGTTAAACAGCAGCGCTGCAGGGAGCAGCAGAGGGGAGGAGAATTGGTGTTTCATTAACTGCAGAAAATCTGGACTGTGTGTACTCAAAGTGTGGTTCTGCTGCAGACTCAAAACAGTCACTCTAGCCCCTTGGAGGGGTTCTGCTCCCACAGAGCAGCTTCCCTGGGATCTTTGTGTGGTGACACTGTGACCTGCTCATTCCAGGTTAGTTGTGATCAGAGTGCACATCTGCTCTTGGATGCACAAGCTATTCCTCCCCAATGATGGTGTCAGGGAGGGCAGGACCTGCAGTTCCAGGCAGTACAGCACTGTAATACACAGTGGCAGCAAGGCTCAAGATTGCTACAGTGAGATCTATTCCCTTCCCTGACCATATATTAATATTTTAGTATTTAAACAATAAAAGTAATGAAGAAAAGGCTCTGAGTTGGCTTGATAAGTAATCACAGCACAGTAATTAAAGTGGAAACTATTCATAAAGGATGTCTACAAGAGAGCTAGAGCAGGACTTTGCACAAGGGATGGAGGGACAGGGCAATGGGGAAAGGCTTCACATTGACAGAGGGCAGGGTATTGGATATTAGAAATAAATTCCTGACTGTGAGGGTGGGCAGGTCCTGGCACAGGTTTTCCAGACAAGCTGTGGCTGCCCCTGGATCCCTGGCAGTATCCAAAGCCAGGTTGGACAGGGCTTGGAGCAACCTGGGACAGTGGAAGGTGTCGCTGCCCATGGCAGGGGCTTGGAACCAGCTGATCTTTAGGATCCCCTCCAACCCAAACCCTTCTGGAATTCTGTTAACATCCACTGGTATGTTATATATGAAAGTGATGCCACACAGTATGCTGGAAAGTGCAGGGTAAGAGATAAATTATGAGCTTGTCAGTAAAGAAAGGGCCTTTTATTTTTTCTGTATTTATTTACTGTGAGATTAAAAGATTAAAACCAACTTCATTTTTTTTTTCTTCTGTTCAGACTTGTGGCCTCTGTATCTTGCATGGGGGCTCATGCTCCTCTCCTCATGGAGTCATAGCCTGGGGTGCCCAGCATGCAGAAAGCTGCCTGCATCTTACCATCTTGGAGGCCTTATGGGAGTCTGTTCTTAATGAATAGTCTGGGATTAATTTTGTTTACCAAGTGGAAAGCACATGTTCTATTGTTTTTGTCTGTTTGATGATATAAATCATATTTGTTTCCACCAAAGTGAAGTCAAAACAAAAGATCAAAAATTAAATCAGTATTTTTCTCCTCTTATTGCATGTATGGGAATTGCCTGGAACCCAGCTTGAGTCACAGAATTATAGGCGAAATCATGAAGTATTGAGCTCAGGAAAAAAAAAAAAAAAGCCCTACTGGCTTCAAAGAAAATGCTGCCTGAATAAGGGTTGAAGAGGAATTGCAGAGTCTCAATAAAGCACAGCTTCAGCAGGAATGGTGCAGTCCTGATTAGGAATTTACAAGCTTTATTACTGGGAAGGGCAGAGATGTAGTGGGTCATACAGCCACTCTCACACACCCACTGGGAATCCTGTTTTCTGCATGTTGAGTGCTTATTCTGAAACTCCCCAGATGTCCTCTTTCTGGAGAAATTACATTTTTGTGTACTATTTTAGGTCTGCCTCCACACACACATACATGAGTTGAAAATCCTTGCCTGCGTGTCAGAGTATTTTCAAAGGGGAAATGCTAGATGGTGTGCTCGTGTTGTTTTGAAGAGATTTCCTCTGCCATGTGTACTCCAGGGCTCGGAAACTGTCACATTTCCATGTGAAAGATGGCTTGCAAAGTCTGAAGACGACGGTGAGACTGTCAGAGAACTGGTGCCATCTGATATTTTCACTGAGAAGCTCATGAAGGATGGGACACTCAAGCAGATAGAGGAAGAAGTTGAAGACCCTTTAGAAGGTAATAGAATCCTAGGAGTAGGTAGGGATGATTTGTCTGATTTTCTGGAACAAAACATTTGGATGTGTGGTTCAGTGCCATGCTGGTACAACTCTTCTCCTTCCCTTCTTGTTCTCTGGCCTCTCTCACACCTGGAGCACTTCTGTGCAATAACATCATTATTTTCCTGTGGGGCTTTTAAGAATCTGTCACAGACACCCTTCCACACCCATTGGTTCCATCTCTCCTCTGATGCCTAACAAAATTCTTGTATCTCATCTTCCAAGCTGTGTTAACCTCTTCATTCATTTGCCCAAATTCTCCTATGCTATGCACTCTACCTCTTCCTCTCCTATCCTATGAGTCTAATTAATGCTCCTCTTTCCTCCCAAAGTTGTTTTGCCTGCCACCCTTCACATACAAATGCACAACCTTTAAAACCTGGATCATTGCAGCCACCTTCACCTCATTAAGGTGCCTCTCAAGAGGAGAAAAAATTCTTACTCAGTCCTGAGTTTGTCTTATAAAGGGATTGTGTTCAGTGTTTGGCCTTATTGCTAGCTGAAGCAAGTGAAAAAACCTGAGATTTCACCCCTAAAGTCACTGCTTCCCTGTATGCCCAGGTTTGCACCTCTTTCTCCTCTAGAAAATAATCTCCTTTTCTCACCCAGAGCTCATTAAGTCCTTGAGAGAGGTCATGAACTTCCTCATCCTGAGCAGAGCAAAAGGAATTCAGCTGCCATTTTCATTCTTGACTCTTGCGTCTGGCAACAAGATGATTCAACTGAGAAAATAAGTTCCCTCACAGTTTCTTTTCTTCCAGAGTCTGACTTCCATTCACCCTAGAACATTGTCAGGGTGGAATCAATGTGGATTGTTTTCCACTGCCAAGGGAAGAGGTGCCTTGCTGGAAGGAAGACTAGTGTCCTCCTTCCTCCTATTAGGAACTACATGGTAGCTTATGGGAGATTTTTTTTTCCTGCAGAGGCAAAGACAGTTGAAAAAACAATTACTGAGAGGTAAAACACCGGCAAGGGTGGCCCAGAGAAGTGGTGAATGCCCCATTCCTGGAAACATCTGAGCTCAGGTTGGAGCTCTGATAAACCTGGTCTAGGAAAAGGTGTCACTGCCCGTGGCAGGTGGGTTGGACAAGGTGGCCTTTAAAGGTCTCTTCCAATCCAAACAAATTGATGATTCAACAATTCTATGACACCTAGGTCCCTGCATGACATTTTCCTTAACTTGTTCGTTTCTGTTGCTTTACCTTGGATCAGTTACCATTTGTTAATTAACCTAAGTGACTCACTTTTCCTTCCAAAGGCAAAGCCTTAAAACAAGTTTTACAATCCACAGAATAGAATTTTTGCGTGATTGAAAGTTTCTTCTGGCATGGAGCTAGGGCTAAGTTTGGGAACTTCTGCTTTAGATATAAAATATCTGGGACAATAATTAAATCTTCTGCATGTCTGTGAGTCCTCATACATCTTGAGCAGTGACACAGTGTAAATGACAGTGATGGAAAATCAGCTCGTGGTATTCTGAGGATCATCTTTTTTTTATAATATTCTGTGGTTTAGTCTTGGAGGTCTCTAGAACTAGCAAGGAAAGGCCCAAGAGGGATGCATTGACTAATTAGACAATATACATTGCTTCCTTCATTACTAAAATAGCAGTTGCCTCTCAAATATGGAGCTGTAATTCTTAGGACATATGTGAAGAGGAAAACCAGAAAATCCAACACTGCACATAGTCCTGGTAGATTTTCTCAGGTGATGACTCTGATTCATTTTTCAGAGAAATCAATGGAAATCTTTCATGGATGACAAAGCAGAATGGGGTCTGTCTTACTGTGAAAGAAGAAAAAGACAATATAGCAATTTTCTTCAAGGCTGTTAACGTACACAGAATCCTAACTAAGACTTTGTGCCTCTTGCTCATTTGCATTGCCCTGGGATTTTCAGGGAGGCATTC
The DNA here is from genome assembly GCA_013397375.1 of Toxostoma redivivum. Lineage (NCBI taxonomy): Eukaryota > Metazoa > Chordata > Aves > Passeriformes > Mimidae > Toxostoma > Toxostoma redivivum. The sequence continues at coordinate 182,626 of VXBI01008882.1, forward strand.
TCCATGGCTCATATGCCACCAGGGTAATCAGAGACTTGCACAGACCCTCACTGTTTTCCTGGAGAGGATGCTTTCAGTAACTGTTTGTTTTCCCCATATAATTGGGAGAAGAGTAGCAAAATAAAAATAGGAGTATTTAACAGGTTTAGTAAAGCACATTACTAAAGGCTTGATGAGGTTTTATTATCTCATCATTGAACAAGCTAAAGAGAAAGGGTACTTAAACAGCACAGATCCAGCCCTTCCTTAATTAAATACTCTCTCAGCAAAAGGACCCAGAAACCTGTTCTCTGTCTGTTTGGGGAATTTATAGAGATACATGCCATTGACTCCTGCAGTAATGGCACATCTGAATTCCCAGTCTTTGTTTATGGAAGATGGAGTATTAAGGATTCACAGCACTGAATGAGTTGTTCTCAGATCTATGTCCCTCGAGCTTCTGCATGAAAAGGTGCTGAGTTCCCTCACCTCTGTTGACTTCCCATCCAGTAATGACCATAATGATTCTTTGCATTTTTAACCGTGAACTGTGTGATCAAAGCAACATACAGGCACTGATTAGACAGGGAAAAGGAAAATCAGCAAATGTCAGCCCAGGGATTCTCCAGTTTTTGGATTGGAAACCTGAAAGAAAAACCATATGGGATTTAATACCTTTACAGGTGACAAGCAGAAAATATGGGGAACATTTTCTCAGGTAAATTCAGTATCTAACACGGATCTTAATACTTCATCTGACCAGAAATCATCTGTGTTTCTTTCTTCAGTTCACACATACAAGATCAGTGTGTTCACTGGGGATATCTACGGTGCTGGGACAGATGCCAATGTCTTTCTAAATATCTATGGAGACCTGGGGGACATGGGAGAGAGAAAACTCAGTAAATCTGAAACAAACTTCAACAAGTTTGAAAGAGGACAGGTAAAAAAATGAGGGGTTAATGACACTTTCCATTTCTCAGTCTTTAACCTATCAAGTAAATGACTGCCTTTATAGGCTGAGTTTTCCTATGAGGGATGAATTGATTGATTCCATTTACCACATTCATTACCTCTTAAAATGCTTTGTATGGATTGTCAGCTGGGTATTACAACTGGCAGGCACTGCAGCAAACAGGCAGATGTTCCTATGAAGTCACTGATGGACAAATTATGAGCTTGGTCATGGAAACTGGCTTGAGCTGTGAGCTGCAGATTCCCACAGTCCCTGTGCAAACTGTTTGAATGTGCACAGAACACGTTGGAATTCACCAAAAAAAAACTTGTTAAATAGATAGGATTTAAACTTCAGCTGTATCTGGGAAAATAACACCAAAAGTGGTGCTCTGTGATCATCCCATGGGTCACTTGGATATAATGGTGGCAAGGATTGTCTTATCTGGATTGTTCATACAAATCTACCTGGATTAGAAGGGGAAGCATACTTAAAAATCTCCCAGGATTTCAATATTCTAACTGGTTGTAAAAGTGGTGTTTTTTGCAGCTCCCCTCCTAACAGAAGCAGGCTTTAAAACACTTCCCTGAAGAACAGTTTTAGCTTACAGATATGCCCCTAAAGACTTCTGCAAAGCCCTTAGCCAAACACCATCCAGCAATATGGAATTCAAACATATGTGTGCTCTGTAGTCTCCCTTTTTTTGCCTGTTTCCAGTAGATGATCTGTGGAGAGTTTGTTAACAGAATCAACTGCTCTTGAACACCCTGCAGGAGGACACGTTCACAATACAGGCTGTGGACCTTGGCATTTTGTACAAGATCAAGATTCGTCACGACAATAGTATGTTCAGTCCTGACTGGTTTCTGGAAAAAGTGGAGATCCTGGATGAAACCACAGAGGAGTCATTTCTTTTCATGTGTGAGCGCTGGCTCTCCAAAAAGAAAGAGGACAAAAAGATAGAGCGTACACTTTATGAACAGGTACAGTTGTGGCTCAAAGCAGATTCCACTGCTATTCATAAAAAAAAAAAATATTACTTTATATCTGGCTGAAGTCCAAGGCAGCTCATTAGAGACTCAGAGCATTTGGCTCAACCAAAATGAATTTCTGATTTTCAGACAAGAGCTGAAAGTAAGGCCACTCTCAGACCATTATCATTAGCTCTGTAATTTGTAATTTCAACAGAAAAATCAAGGAGTGTAAGTGGAACCCTTCAGATGAGAGTTCACTACCTTGCTGATACACAGCATTTCCCTGCTGCTGTCCTTGCTATGCCCACAAAGCAGGTTAGTAATGGGTCTCACTAGTCAAAGTCCTCCAGCCCAAATATTGGGTCCTTTGACTTCATCCTCACTTGGACTGGATGGTTTTTTCTTTCCAGATTCCTATTCCACCACTGCCAGATGTAAAATGGTCTCTTTGCTACCACTGAAAGCACGAAACATTCTTTTAGTGAAATGTCCTTTCTACTTGCACTCTCTCTAGTGCTTATCGGCCTAGTGCAGCTAATTGGAATTCGAGGTACATGCTCTAATTAAAATTAGCAAACAAGATTAATAGACTTCTCTTACTTCTATACAGTGAGACATAATAAAGCAGCTGATTATAAGTTCATTTTATTTAAGGAGTCCACTTTGCAAAACACAGAGAGGCTTTAATTGACAGTTACCACCGAAATGATCATCAATGCAATTGGCCCAGACTCATCCTGAAGGCAGCAGAGCGGATGTAAGAGGAGTTACACCATGGATGAGTGTTGCCATATGCTGCCTCATAAAACTGCAGCTCACAGTGCTGTGAAGGCTTGTGGACAGGCTTGCCCCATTGCTTATATCAATTCATAACCAGGCAAAACTAATCACTCCCCTCTTTTTTTTTTAAAATTATTTGGCAGTGTGGCAAAAGCCTCACATTCACTGGACAATGACCAAATGAATCGTCAGTACCTTTTCAAACCCAAATGGTGCTTCATGTCACTCAGATTTGCAGTACTTTGCCTCTTATGATATTTGACCGAATGAGCAGCCCTGGGAGAAGGAGCTGAGGGTGCTGGGGGTGAGAGCTGGACCTGCCCCAGCCTGAACCCCCTGCCCTGGGCTGATCCCCAGTGTGGGCAGCAGGGCAGGGGGGATTCTGCCCCTGTGCCCCTGTGCTCAGGTGAGACCCCACCTGCAGAGCTGCCTCCAGCCCTGGGCTCCAACAGCACAAGGACGTGCAGCTGCTGGAGTGAATCCACAGGAGGCACCAAGGTGATCAGAGGGATGGAGCAGCTCTGCTGAGAGAATTAGGATTGTTCAGCCTGAGAGAAGGCAGCTTCAGTGTAACCCAGTTGTGGCTTTCCAGTACCTGAAGAGAGCTGGCAAGAAAAATTGAGACAATTTAAAAGGACCTGGAGTGACGGGACAAGAGGTGTATGGGGTCAGATTGAAAGACAGTAGGTTTAGATTTCATATTAGGAAAAAATTCTTCCCTGTGAGGGCAGGCAGGCCCTGGCACAGGGTGCCCAGAGCAGCTGTGGCTGCTCCTGGATCCCTGGCAATGTCCAAGGCCAGGTTGGATAGGGCTTGGAGCAGCCTGGGATAGTGGGAGATGTCCCTGCCCATGGGGGGTTGGAACAAGATAACCTTTAAGGTCCCTTCTATGATTCTATGAGGTCTGGAACTGCTCCATTGATCTGAATTTCAGACAACCTCAGACAATCTCAGACAGGTAGCACAGAAAAGGTCAAAACTCACAAGACTCTTAAGTCTATTATACTTCCTTTTAATGCAACACACATCCAAAATGGCCTGCCAGGGTTACCAATGAAGTAAATGAAAGACCACCAGTACAAGTCACATTTATTCGAGCTATACTGACCAAAAAGGTACCTGGGGAGCTACAGGCATTTCTTGTCACGTTGCTCCTGGAGGCACATGGGAACAGCTGACCAAAGGAGTACTCAGCCTCATTACCCTCCTGTTTCTCCATCCTGAAATTCATTTTGACACAGCTTTCTGAAAGTTCTATACCTTTTCTACTCCCCACACCCTCCCAAACGTGCCTCCCAACCAGAGCTACGACGGCGAGCGGAACAGCCTGGATGGTTCCTCTCTCAGTGTGTCCAGCCAGGACAGCAATGCCAACCTGAAGGAGCCCAGAAAATCCAGCTTGGTCAAGGCAGCAGAGGAAGGCTCACGTGAGTAGCCACTCCTGAGTGTTTGCTTGCATGCATCTGTGTGCTCTTGGCTTTCAGTTCACCCTGCTGAAGGGCAAGGAGAGGCAGAACAACAAATTATTTCTCCTTTCCTTGTGCTGTGACTGCTTTGGGAAAGGCTGGATCAGGGCTTTTGTTTTCGTGTTTGCTGCTTTTCCTGCATCTCTCTGACCTCAACAGTGGAATAAGTAATGAAGTTCACAGCAAATTCAGTGTTTCCAAACTTTGGCTTGAATGACACAGTATTTCAAGATGAAATATTATTTAATTTGAGTTTAAATGTGATTTATTTTAAGGACTTCTCAGGTTTCTTTTTCCTTACCACATGTAGTGTGTATCAACAGCTGTCATGTGGCTCTAGTGGAGGGTGTCCCTGCCCATGGCAGGGGGATTAGAATGAGATGAACTTTAAGGTCCCTTCCAACCTTGCTTTTCTATGATTCTATGATTTTATGATCTATATACCCTTTTTTTTTGACTACCTCTGTGTTCCAGGACAATGACTTATCAACTAAATTGAACCTAGAGTTCTTTGGTATCCTACATGGGGCCTTTTAGCTTTAGATTAAGATTTCAGATGTGTGATTACAGTACTGTGGTGTATTGACTAAGTGAGCAGCAGCTGCACCACAGTCATTGTCTGTCTATGTGCTTTTCATCTACAGCAAGTGCAAATTGATTAAATTTATCTTAAACTTCCACGGTAAATGAAGTGAAAATTGTGTAATTTTCCTTGGGAGTTTGAGATTGCTCTCCAGGGGGAGACTCACACAGAGTCCATCAGTGGTCACATGGATGGTTTGCAGCTCCCCTGATGCCCAGTGACTTGTTGTGGTGTGATACCTGGGTTGCAGGTCCCACACCCTTCATTTGGGAAGCAGATGTAGTTCAGCACATCTCTCAACCTGGCCTGCAACCCATGTGTCTTGGGACAGCCCTTCTTTTGTAATCCCACATTGTGCTCAAATGAAAAAATAAGTGATTTCCATGCTCCTTCTGATATTACTTCTGTGCTGTGACAATGGATAACATCTGCCATGCTGGCATTCTGTGTAGTTTCACAAATAATGGGTAAAATACCATCATTTCCCATGAGAACCCATCTCCAGCAGAGCTAGGACAGTTCCCATCGTCCCCATTGTGCCAGGGTGGTCTTTTTTCTCTGAGTCCTGGAGCTTGTCATCACCACTATCTGTGCTCAGTGACATGGCCTCATTAAGGAAAATGCTTCCTGAAGGAATGTCAGATAAGATGGACTGGGTGAGCCAGGCAACCACCTTCTGAGCTGGATAAAAAGCCAGCTCAGCTAGTTCACTCAGGAAGTGGTACTGGGAGTTGGCTGGGAAAGGGAGTGACTTTTTTGTCACTCAGCCCAGTGCTGGCTGTGCTGAGACCAAACTGGAAAATGCCTTCAAGAGGCAGGATGTGAGGATGGAGCTCAGGGAAAGGTCCTCTTGGCTAGGAGGATGCTCAGATCTGAGCTAGGAACCTTCTCCCATGCTGGAAGGCAGCCCTGGAGATGGCATGGATGGATCCCTAAGTGTCCTCAAGCAGCCTGAACCCTGTGTTGGCACTCAAGGACAAAGGGACATAGGCTGGAGGACCTGTGCTGTCCTGCTGTGGCCACTTGCTGCAGGTTTTGCATTCTCCTGTGTTTGAAAAAAGAGAAATATGAGTCCCAGGTAAAGAGGGAGACAACAGAGAGGAAGATAAACTAATTTAAGGACCCTCTTTCCAGTTTTCAGAGGAAAGAACAGCAAAGGATGTTTCCTGCTCTCTGATAGTAAGCTGCTCTATGTCTCTGTATCCATTATTTAAAGTGTGAAATTATAGTTACTCTAAGTTTTAGTTTATAGGTGTTTCAAGTACTTTGGTTTAAGGATCAGCTAGAAATGCTGGTAGTTCTCTGAATTTAGTCTGTCACAGCAGAACAGGACAAAACCTGTATGAAAGAAAATGTCTCTATTCAAAATTTACTTTATTTAAAATTCTGGAGATGTCCTAAACATGACCCCTCAATATATTCTTATAAAATCTGCCTTGACTACAATGAAACTCTTTTTCTGCTAAATGCACCACTGTGCTGATGCACCCACTGAAATGTAAATTATACCATAAATGGGAGAACAAATCTTGCCTAATCATCAGCTCGTTTTGTGTTGGTACACAAAATGCTCAAATTGGGGCTGAACGAATCTTTTTGGGTTCTGCTCTGTCCAGAGTTAAGGACAGATTTGATCAGCATGAATTTATGCCTTCCCTGATATTGCACAAGTATTCTGAGTCTGATGGAATTTTTAGTACAACCCTCACCTCAAAAATGTTTTTAGTCATCATAAAACAAAATAAGATGTCAATCTTGGGTAATTTGAAAACCAGCCAAGTTTCTTTTTTTTTGTCAATTTATAAACTTTTTGTTTTTGTTTTTGTTTTTTTTAAATCAGAAAAGTGATGATGAAGCCAGGCTGTTTTGAGTCTGTGACGAAGCAAGTTTCAGAGCTCTGAGTCTTGTCAGAACTGTTTGAACAGCCCTGCACAAATGTTCTGAGAAATCAAACGAGTATTCAGCGACCAATTCTGCACAGCCTGCTCAGCGTACCCAAATGAGCTTTTGGAAAGCCCTTGAAAAGCAGTCTGGCACTTCCTCCCTTTTAACAGCTGAACTGAAATTTCTGAAAACCACAGAAAAGAACACCTCCTCTTTTACCAAGCCTTGCCCTGAAGGCTTTTCCCCCAACCAAAATTATTATGCAACGCATAGAATTATTGAGTGACTTACCTTTAATACAAGGATTGCTCTCTTCTGTCTGGATTTGTACAGGGATGCTGAAACCCTGAGCTGCCCCATAGATCACAGCAATCCTTGAATGAGGCACAAAGGACAGCATTTGTGGTTGTTCTGGGACATTCAGTCAGTGATAGCTTACCTTGGAGTCAGCACAGATTTATTGGTCTTTATTGAACGGGGAGTGTAAGATCACTTTGGCCTAATAGCCTGTTTAAGATTTAGGTGCTCAGACTCATCTTCAGGAAGGTCTCTTGGTGTCAATAAGGCTTCAAGCCTTTTGCTATTCTGTCATGCATTAGGGAGAAATCTGGACTTATAACCCCCTGGCAGCCAGTAGGGTTGTCTGGGGAAATTAACCCTTGCAGAATTCAGTCCCAAGCGTGCCATGGGAAAGCGGTCTCCAAAGCACACTTGTAGCCCAACAAAGCATGATGTTATCGCTTCTCCAAATGAACTCAATGGGATGTGAACCTGTTTGGCATGCACAGCTGCTCCCTGTGATAGGATGAGCCCCTGGTTTTCTCCAGTCTCATCCTAGTGCACGTGTGTGTGGGTTTTCTGACGAACAAGCCTCTCTTTGTGGCAGTGATCCCGTACCACATCACCGTCACGACGGGCACGGAGTACGACTCCAGCACCGACAGCCGCGTGTTCATCATCATCATGGGCCCCCAGAAAGTGCAGACTGAGAGGCTGTGGTTGGATCTCCCAGAAGGAAAGGATGAGTTTGCAGACGGCTCTGTGGAGAAGTTTTCAGTCTGGGGCCTAGATGTTGGGGAGATCAAAAAAGTGGAGGTATGTTGTGAACACAGCGCGAGTGCTGGAGGCGTATGGAATATGTGGCCAAAGAAAGCATGTGGTTCTGTTATTCTTAGCAGTGAAGGAAAGGCTCTTGGGACTAAAGGGAATGCAAACAGGACGGTGGGGATGAGATTTTGCGTGTGTCTGAACCTGTAAATAAGTATGCTTTATGTTGCATGAAACCAGGATCCTGGCAGAGCGGAAGACAATTGTGAATTGTAAAGAAATTACAACATGTCCTGGGTTTGTCCTGTCTCTGGCACTGCTTTTTCTTACTCAGTCCCTTCCATTGCCAGATGCAGTGAAGCTTCCCAGGATGCAGTTCTTCATCGGTCTTTTTCCTAGTTGATTTTTTTCACTACTTCCAATTGGGTTTCATAAATCGTGAGAAACAAATCTTGTATAATTTCCTAGCTAAACATGAAAATTGTTTTCACAGCTTGGAGGACACAGGCTTAGAGAAGAAAATTAATCATAATTTGTAAGTAATGCGCGCAAATAGATTTCGGTACAGGAACCATTTTTTCTGTTATGGCTCAGGGAGACACAATTTGCATAGACTTTCCATCACTGGGCTTAAACTTCACATGAATATTCTAGAGTGTTTGTGTACATCATTCTTGTTTTGTATGGCAGTTCCATCTCCTTAAAGCTTGCTCCAGCACCTCTAAAACCCACAGCACCTGAGGACTCGAGGAGCCTATTTAATTTTGTTTTTACCCCTATCCCTCTGTGGAAGTAAACCTATCTGTCGATGTGTGTATGCCAGGATAATTGGAAAGAGACAAGAAAGAAAGAGCAATCTTAATTAATAAGAAAATCTTTGTGTCTTCATGTCCTGCTATTGCAGTTGAGAGACTGTCACTAATGCTACCTTTCACTCAAGCAATGAATTCTGACATCTTGAGAAATCTCCGTATCAGATTTGAGTTTATTATCAAGCCATTTTCTTAATGCACTCTCAGTGCCTGGTTATTATGTGTATTAGTGGCACTTTCTGTCTAGCCCATCTCAAGGTCAAACTTCTATAGTGAAGCCACTGTATCCATCCTTCTCTTCTGGATTGTGCACGCATGGAAACAGCCATGGAATGAGACAGAGAGGGAAGAAAATGACAGTATCACCCCTCAGGGTCAGAGAGACAGGAAGAGTAGCTTGAAGAAAGAAATAGAAAGGGATGCTGGAAAAGATACAGTGAATAGGGTAGGGAATGGGTAGAAAATAGAAGAAAGTAGAAGACACTTGAAATTGGCACAGGCAAGGCAAAAAATTAATTTGAAAAGGAATACAAATGGGAAAGAAGATAAAAGGTTGCAAATAAAATGTAGAGAGCTAGAAAAAGAAATAACATATATCTTTCAGGCTGGTGATGTTCTTGTATACTCTTTCACCCCTGTACTCAATGATCTCACCAGTCTGCTGCCTCACCCTGGCTCACTTTTCCCTTCTGTTTGTAACTCCCCAGCTGAAGGAGCCACCTGCTCCTGGCTTCTGCCTTCCTTCATGCAGTGCCCTCATCTTGGAAGGTCCCTTCTTTTGGACCTGTATCCCAGCAATGACATCGATGTGCTAGTCTGCCGTGGTTGCCATGGCATCCATCCGCATTTTCCTTCTAGAAAATTGCAGTGTTCGGGGACATTGCAGAAAATTGCTAGTTACCTACTTGGGGAAAAGCGAGGAACAATTCGTTCTTGGATTTGGCATTTGTCTGTGTAGAAGGTGAGCAGTTCTGAAGGTGAGTTGCCATGTGAAAATAGCATAGCATGAGGATTAAGTTTCCAGGAGCTCTCTGTATAACCCAGGCAGCAGTCTGTACCATTTAGCAGGACTGTGAGATCTGCAGTGTGATGCTACTTCTAGTTTGGCATTGTGCTCCTGCTACAAATACACTCCACTGAAAGCAGAAATAGTGAAACACGAAGTAATTTGAAAGGTGCCCATTTATTCCTGTCTTGTAAGCCTACAGGTTTAATAATTACTACTGGTGGACTTTAATAGACACTCTAACATGAAAATAAATAACACAAGTTATTCAGTGTAGACACATTATATTCTGTTGTTGCTGCAGAGAGTCTAGGAGAGTCCTGTATTGGTTTATTTTCATAAACCTCTTCTGGTTCAGAGCCTTGCTCCATCATGAACTCAGAGGAAAATCAAGGACACACAAATGTTGCAAATGCAAGTCCAGTCCCTAGTGACTGGACCCTCAGGTTTCTCTAGTATTCTCTGAACCTTCTTTCCACAAATTCTCAGATTTTCCCTCTGCCACTGTGTTCAGTTTCTATGTGATCCTGAGCTGCTCAGTATAAATTGTGAATCTCAGTTTCAGTGATGTGCAGTCCCTCAAGGACAGTAGGAACAAGTTACAGAGGTTTTCAAACAGCCCAAGTAAGGATGTACTTGCCTTTGAAATTCTGTCATTCTAATTTAGTTCAAATATCTCAGCCCAAACCACTTGTTTTGATATTGATATGCACATCCAGGCTATGCTGCTGGTGTGGCCATGGCTTGGCATTATTCAGTGTATTGGCATGGTCTGTCTAAAGATTTGCCTGGAATTGCAAATCAAATTCTGGTGCTCTGCTTCTGAAGTCCAGCCATAGGGAAGACTTAGCTGACACAAACTGAATTTGTCCCAGAATTTACATTGTTCCTGAGTTCCTTGGAAGGTCCTTGAGGTTTGTGCACAGGTTCTCCAAGGCAGCTGGATGGAAAGATTGTTTCCTTCTGGCTGTCACTGATACCAAAGAAGTTAAAGTTTGCTATGAACTTGTGGCACCTAGCAATGTCTTGGAATGAGACTTAGCCAAGGAAAGCTGTGGATATCCCACCCCTGGAAATGTCCAAGGCCAGGTTGGATGAAGCTTGGAGCAACCTGGGATAGTGGAAAGTGTCCCTGCCCATGGAAGGAGAATTGGAGTGAGATGGGCTTTAAAGTCCTTTCCAGACCAAACTGTTCTATGATTCCATGATGTCAGTAGATGGGTTGTGCAGTGAGCCCAAAAGACCAGCAAATTTTATTAGGCTCATTAGGATTTTCCCTCCATCTGCTTTGTCACAGCAGGACCATGGCCCTGAACTTTCCCCACTGCCTCATCCACACCCTCCTGCAACAGCTGAACAAAGACTCTGACTTTGGGCTTGGAAATGCTCAGCCAAGCTGGCAGAAAGGGAATAGGAAGGCAAGTGTTATATTCCCATTCACCTCACACCCCAAGAATCAGAGGATTAATGCATCCATTGTAGACTTGAATTTCCCTGGTGGTTAGCTCTAATTTTCTGCAGCTGCACAGACATTAGTACAGCAATAATACTCCTAATAGCAGTGATGGCTGAGACCGTCAGACAGAAAACATCACTTGTTTTTGGGGAAAAAAATAGATACCACAGATATATCACCCTAGATGAATCTGTTATTAAAAAATGCTTTCTGAGCCTCCCTAAATATCCTAATAATTCAAAACCAAAAACCAGTGAGGTTTTTTGATTAAGGACCTCATTTTCCTAGAAACGACAGAAACAACACATTCTCTGAAAATAATGAAGTGCAGGTAGGTCTTTTATGGACAGGTAGCTCATTGGAATGACTGACTAAGGTTCATACATCAACCTGGATGCATAATTTTGCTTCCAAGTCTATCTCAGGTTGAATTTCCAACCTTCTTTAAGAGGGACACTTGTAGGTTCTTGGAGGAATTTACACTGTCAACACTCTTTTGCTGCTGATATACCTGCAGATGCCCTGGTTCTTGGTAGATTCAGTTCCAGGTGGGCTCTGGCTTTCATAAACTCATCCCTGCACATTTGTGCACTCTGTATTTCCACAGGACCTCTGCTGTCACCTCTAGTATTCCTCATTTTTCCACTTAAAATTTTTCCTTGTTTATCCATGTGGCCTTGTGGCCACCCTTGTGTCACTTGCTGGTGTCCAGGACAGATCTTTCTTGAGGCTGGAGGAGGTGGTCCTTGAGAATCAACCAGCTACAGATGTAAGCTCCATCTGTTGTCTCCTGTACAAAGAGAGAGCTTTTGCAGTCTAAGGGGAGGGGAAGTAGAGAAACAGCCTCATACATTTTCACTTATATGTGGATTTGTGAGGGAAGTGCTTGTAATAATACATGTGGGTGTTTGCTGAGCATCTTTCCTCTCGGCTATAAAGCTTTGAATAATCACTTCCAAGTGTAGTGACAGAAGTGGAAAGGCTTGTAAAGGTGGAGAATTGTGTCTGCTGCCAACTGCAAATGAGCATATAGAGGTCAACAGCACAGGAGCAAAGGGACAACAGACTGGACATGTTTTCATATAGGTCAGTCCAGTCTACCTTGCTATTTTTTTTTGAGACTGGCCCTCCCTCATGCAGAGCAGTTACTTTTTCACTATTTCACCCATGCACTATTTCAGAGTTCCCTCCATTCCCTTGAGGAATGGTTTGTTGTGGTGGTGTACACAGACTCTGAGTCCTTCACAGCCAGGTGAATCACCCTCATGCACAGAAATCCCCTTTTCCCAGGAAAAGGAATCCCCAGGAGGCATTTTCTCTCTGTCCCCCACAGGTGGGGCACGATGGTGCTACCCCTGAGAGCTGCTGGCTGATGGAAGAGCTCAGCATTGTGGTGCCCACCAAGGGCACCATGTACAACTTTGTCTGCAAGTGCTGGCTGGCCAGAGACAAAGGGGACGGGCTCACTTCACGGATCCTCAACATCCTGGATGCAGAGTGTGTTAACATTGGCATCAAGGTAGGCACCAGGCTGGCTTTGTGCCTTTGGCTGCTGCAGGGATCTCTGCTGACATAAGTCATGCACCAGCAGCTCTCCTACTTCTACTTTTGCAAGTGGCTTGAGCTTTCCCTTTGCTTTCCTTTCCTATGTTATTTCATTAGCAAAGCCTTTAGGCATGGCTTAGGATCATGACTGTTTAGAGCAGTGTTTAGTGAGGCTGGCTGGCTCATGGGATAGATGGGAGGGCAGAGCAGGTAGGGCACAGTTCAGCAGCCTGTCCTCATCTTGTCACCCACTGAATCACCTGCTAGACTGGGAGCAGCTTTAAGGTGAAGGATAACTTCTAACTCATCAGGTTAGAGCAGTGGAAACATCTTACTGTTTTAATCTCATACCAAATTTTCTAGTAGGAGATAGGGAAATTAATAACAACAATTAATAACAACTGGAAGTTGCTGAAACATGAAAACATTTGTAAGCCTGATCTTTGGTAAGAATAACTGATTAAAGTTGGATCATTAATGAATAAAATTCTATAGTATTTTCATTCAAATAGATTAATTTTGAAGTAATATCTGCTATTCTATATTTCAGACAAGTACAAATCGGACAGCCAAGCTGTGTTGATTTTGGATGTAAGATTTGTAGCAGAAATAACAGTCTGGATGAATGTGACAGTAACACTGTGTTTAAATACCTGTGTGGCAATTTAAAATCTCTATAGATGTGCTTCTATTTACAGTCAAGTTACACTTTCATAGTACATTATTTTTTTTCTTTATGCTGCTCTTGATTTGCAAGCTAAAGATATTCTCCTGAAATCTTTCTTGTTCCTCAGACACACAAAAAATTGATGACATTTTTAGCATTTGTGAAGGATCCACCAAATCAATGCAGATTTCAGTGGTGGAATTGACCTAAGAGGGTGTAAAAACCTTCCTCAGACTTAATACTAAGGTTAAAACCAATCTCATAAAAATGCCCCATCTGTCGTTTAACTTCCTGGATGAGGTTTCCAAGCTCCTGTTGGTGAGCTGGTGGCTCGCCCATGGATTGAAGTCGATGTTAATGAAGACTTATGTTCAGTCTTTCTTTAAAAGCACAATCCTGAATATTTATTTTCATAAGCATGCCAAAAATAGGAACATCTAATGACTATTTTTTTCCCTGTGATGTCGGGCCAGAAACTTGATGGGAGATTTGAAAGAAATCTGGGGAGATGCTTGGGACATGAAACCAGAAGTGAGCATCTGATTTTCTGATCAGTCTCCTAGCTGAGGGAATTTGAGACTGTTCCCTCATAAATAGCTGTAGTTAGAAACTGAGTCTTACAGGCATTTTAGAGTTCAAAGACAACTGAGCTGTTTAGCATCATTGGGAAGATTAATACTTTTCTATCTTTTTTTTTTCCTGCTTGGCTTTTGTACAGCTGTATGTACCCATTTCAACTTAATTTTCTTCTTGGCTTGATATTCCTTCTTTTTGCTTTAAATTGAGTATTTGCTTTCCCATAGCTGGAGAAATTACTCAATGTCCACCACAGTCATTAGAAACCCTCAATGCATTGGTAAAAGAGTTTTTCTCCTTCCTATAAAAATTAGGATGCATTGCTAAGATTTAAAATATGTGTGGATGAATATGTGATCAACAGGTTACTCAGGTTCAAACAAATGTGAAAAATAATTTTTTGTATTATGTTATTCCTTTGCACTGTTTATTTATGTGGCAGCCAAAATTCAGGCCAATAAAACTAGCCTAGCAGTGCATTATTTGAAATATGTTTCTGAGAGCTGTTTCTTGATATTCTTCCATGTATTAAAGAAGCCTTGGTACCATAGCTATGATCTTGAAAGCATCTAAGTGGTCTAGAAGTCTTAAAACCCCTGACAGCCACTGGGACTTGCACATTTTTGACATGTTTATTCTGAGTCTTATTGTTCCCATGTCAGGAGAAAAGACCAAAATTAGGCTAGTAAGGTGAAAATTATAAAAAAACATCTTTTCACAAACTGGCATGCCTTCAGTGCACCCAAGATCTGGGAGAACTCTGCAGCTGAAGCAACAGTGAGCATCCCCTTGGAGAGCAGGATAGCTGAATTTTCATACCACAGAGAGTGGTACCGATGTATAAACCTCCAAACTATTAGTGAAATTGGAATAAGCATTGACCAGATAAACACTGAACTTTTGGGGGAAACATTTTGCAGCCAAGAAAAAGAAACAATTGTTCTTCTGGGAGACTCTCTTTTTTAAAATTAGCAACAGTTTGGTGCAGCACAGAGCTGGAATGCTGAAGGTCACCAGGAAGAGACACTGGTAGCAGAGGGCTGGAGACCCAGCTATTGATGTGATGGTTGTGACTCCTGTGAAGAAGAGCTTTGGAGATCTTCATCACTGGTGTTGGAACAGGACAAGGGATAATGGGTTTAAACTGAGGGAAGGTTGACTTGGATTTGATAAAAGGGAGAAATTTTTAACACTGAGAGTTGTGAGGCCCTGGCACAGGGTGTCCAGAGCAGCTGTGGCTGTCCCTGGATCCCTGGAGTGTCCAAGACCAGGTTGGACATTGGGGCTTGGAGTAACCTGGGATAGTGGAAGGTGTCCCTCCCCATGGCAGGGGGTGGAACAGGATGGGCTTTAAATGTCCCTTTCAACCCAATCCATCCAGTGATTCTGTAATTCAGTTATTGCCACAATAAATGTGTCTCTTTCAAGGCTGACCAGATCTGTAGAAAAGGTCACAGATGGAAAGTCCTGTAGTAAGTTTTGATGTCCAACTTTACCTCTGAAAACCATGGTGTGGAGAAGAACCAAGAGGTTGTGTTGGAATCTTTCTTTCAAGGAAGTAGACCTCCAGGAAAGCCTGTTTGTCCTGTTTAGTGTGGGTTAAGGACAGCTGCTTAAATGAGACTTTCTGTTCCCAACCCTCACCAGATCCTCTACGAGGTCACGGTTGTGACTGGGGACATTGAAAGTGGCGGCACCGACGCCAGCATTTTCATGACTGTCTTTGGATCCAATGGGAACACTGAGGAGATGCTGCTGGACAAAAATGGAGACAGGTACAGTGACTTGTCATTTTTGCTGGTTAGAAGAGGAGTGATGACAGTGCCAAGAAGCACTCAGGGCTTTGATCATGCTCCCACTGCAACACAGACTTTTACTCCAACTGACATTAAAGATTCAGACCTGGCCCCTTGTAAGTATTTCTGTCAGACTCTTAACAAAGCAAAGGAAAGGAGAGCACTGTATAGCCAGGGAAACCACCCTTTATCATTTGTGCAAGTTTTGTTTAACCTGCTCCTCAGTGGCTTTGGAAATAAGCATCTTGAACAAAAGTATGAAGCCCTGCCTTGTCTGCAAGAAGAACTGTGAACATTGCCCAGGAGAGCACTGAGAAATGGATGGGTGGCGGCACAGAATGCTGCATTGAATGCCCTGATTTTACTAAAAATGTGGAATCTCATGTTTTCTTCAGCAGAAACAGCTAACAAACACTATAATCCTAGCCTGATGCCAGCACTTCCATAAGCCAAAAAACCCACACATGCCACCACTCATCCACTTCCCAATGCTTTTTTGTTCCCTCCTAGCATTTCCCTAGTACAGAAAACTTTGGCATGCTCAAGAATGAACCACCTTTTAGTGACATCGTGCTGAAATTTAATTAATTGACTAGCTCTGTTCTTATTCAGCAAGGCATCTGCAGAGCATCAGAAGGGTGGGAGCTTTTGGCCACATGGTTTGAGCTCAGCTTGCTGAGGGAGTGCTGGATAACTGGGAATAAGGTGCACCTTGCATAGAGGTGTTTGCCCAGGGAATGTTTTACTTGAAGCTGTTGCAGCAGAGTGGGTGTCTGGACAAAAACAGCTAAGACTGAGAGCTTCATGTGTCTAGTTAGTAACAAGCACAAGCCTTGTTTGCTGTGAGAAAAAACAACAAATGCAGCAGAGGTGCTGCTGACTAAAATATCTGTGAGAAACACAGCTGAGTCATGCAGAACACCACAGCTCTTGGGGCTTGCTGCTCCCCATCACAGAGGAACATCCAACATGTGGGGCAGCGCCCCTGGGTTACCAGCGAGTGTGGCCACCAGTGACTACTCTCTTACAAGACCCTGGGCAAGCCCAAACTGGCCTGTCTTCCACTCATTTAATCCTAACACTCAGTCCTAGTGGGCAGGAAAATGGACCACTGATGTTTGGATTCAGAAATGAAGCAGATTTCACATCTGGGTGTGTCAAAAATCTCTAAAGGGGATCAAGACACCTGCACACCCTCAGGAGCAGAGTTGTAATCTTGCTACATCTGGGGCAAGCCATACCCCTAAACTTTGTGGCCTCTAAAAACACATCCCATTTGTCTACATGACTGGGATGGACAATCTCTGATATAGCAGTATGAAAATGCAACAGGGAAGAATAGAAAAGTCTCTGTGTTATTAGTTGCTCGGGTTATCATCTGACAGTAGAGGACTGTGAAAGGTGTTGAAAAATCACCGGGGCTGTGTAAAGAGAAGAAAGTGTAAGGCACAGCTCTTATTAAGTTAACATCCCCAGGATGCTGTGCCATTCTGCTGGCACATCTCTGCTAGCTGGAGGTGCTCTGTATCACACCTCCAGCTGTACAGGGCTCTTGTCATGTCATTAGCACCCTCTGCAGAGGACATTCATGTCCCCAAATTCACATCCTGTCAGTTTCCACACCACTGCCACCAGTCTTCATCCAGCTGTTAACAGCACAGGCTTTTCTGGCTCTTTTCCACGTGGAAATCTCTCCAGCCCTTGCACCAGCAGGGCAGGGATGGGTGAGAGCTGCTGCAACCAAACAGTGAAAGGCACTTCATCTTTATTGGGGCCATCCAGTGCCAATTCACTCACAGCAGCTTAGTGCATTACAAGAACCGTCTGTCTAACCTGCCACAGATTTAAGGCAATTTTTGCTACATTACACTTATTGCCAAGACCCCTGGGCAATGGAAATATTTATAAGGGCAGGCATGGGTAGGAAAGCTTAATGAAATCCTTTAGATAAATGGTTCAGTGTCCTGAAAAGGGAATAGCAGCAGTCAGCTCGTCTGGCTACTTCTTCCCTTCTTGATTTTTTTCAGGTATATATTCATCTTAGTATAAATTAAGGATAGCAAAGATCTTCTGGGTCACCCAGCTAGTCGCTTTGGCAATCACTTCCCTCTAGTACTTTCCTCTTGGAAGCAGCAGATGAGTATCAGTGTTACAAACTTCAAACAAGGTATTTGCTGAAGATAAAGAATGTTTTATTTTGCTAGCAGATATTTTTTACCTTAGAGTGGCTCAGCCTGGAAAGCCTCAGAGTGAGAGATTTCTATGAAGCTTTGTAGGTAATAGTGATTGTAATAAAAACTGATCACAGGATCACAGGATAATTCAGACTGGAAGGGTCACACCTTTTTGTTAAATAGATGTGGAAATCAATCCAGTCCAGGGACAAAAGTGCATTATATTTCTCACAGTGAGACAGGCTGCCTCAGTATCCAGTACCACAGAAAGACAAATAAGAAGAAAAGAGTTTTTCAAAGAGCAAACATAACCCTTAGTAACTAGCAATGGACTGGGACCAAAATGCCCTGTGCAAATGCCTCTGGGAGTGCAGAGGAAGCAATGCCTGGATGAAAACTGAGAGGCTTGAGCCAACCCCTATTACTAACATCTGCAGCTATGCATGCTCAGATAATGGTGTGAGTATAATCACATTCATCCTGCAGGGGGTAATCTGAACAGAGGTCAGTAAAGAAAATGTTTTTCTTCACATTCTGGCACAGCACAGAGGATGTATGCATTGCCAGGAATGAGATATCATCATTATGGATTGTTTCTGTTATGGCAGCACCCACATCTTGCAGGGCTCTTCCCAAACCTCTCAGCACACTCAGGTAATTCCCCCACAAGGAGAAGTTCGCATGGAGAAACCTCAACAGCAGAGTGGTCACCACGTGCTTGGTAGACCCCCTGGATGTGGCTGCCATTCTCCTTAGCAAGTGTTGGATTTCCAACTCCAAGACCACAGCAGGTCTCCAGGTATTTGAGGGAGCAAATTGGAAGATGCACTTGTTCAGAACTGAGTAATACTGAGCCTGAGGCAGCACTTTCACTGAAGCAAGGCTTTCCTCCCAACACCAGTGATGCCAGCAGGGAGGGAAGGTGCAGTCCTAGCCAATGTAATCTTCTTTGGGAAGCACATGTTAGCTGTTTTTTTCCCTTCTCCTGCTTCCTGCTGATTGCTATGGATGAGCAGCTCCTGCACATCCCTGTGCCTGTACAGCAGCCGCACACCAGGCAGGTCTTTCACGCAAGCTTACACAAACCCACCCTGGCTCTCACCACAGGCAGAGGCACTTTTCAAATCCAAATCCCTCAATTTCATCGGGTTGGTTTTGTCTCCATTCTAACGCAATTTGCCTCTGCTTGCTAAATTTGGGCGTTGGGCTTCCATCCCAGTGCCGCATTTAGCTGGGCTGCAGCAACTGCCTCTCTCCACGGCACACACAAAGTTTTGTGCTGCACCTCAGGGGAAGGAGATGTGGCAAAATTATTTTGCCTTCTAGCTGGAACGGGCCAAGGGCAGGCAAGTGTGCAGCTGCCAGGAGGAGCCTGGCTGTGAGTTGCTATTGTTCTGGTTGCAAACAGAACGGTAATGTATGCTACAGGCTGCCTGGAGCAGCTCCAGGTGGGCTGTGTTTTCCAGGGAAGGAGGAATCCCTGTCAAATCTGCACTGAGGTGTCTTGCCAACAGCACAGTAGCTGGTGATTTCAGCACAGGAAAGCTCAAGTCCAATAAAGAACACTCATAAACTTCTGATTTGAGGCTGTTGGCGCGGCCAGGGCTGCGGCACGGGACGGAGAGGCAGAGGGGCTGTGAAGCAGCAGCAAAACCTCCTTGGCCTTGCCATCCCTGCAGGTTTGAGCGGGGCCAGGAGGACAGTTTCATCATGGAGATTGCTGACATCGCGCCCCTGAGGAAGATGAGGATCCGCACGGACGGGAAGGGGACGCGCCCGCACTGGTTCATGGAGAGGGTAACGCTCTTGGCATCACGAATCCCTGACAACCCGTGTGTCCTGGAGCCTCCCAGCCCCTGCCAAAGAGGGGAAAGGAACACAGGGACTCCTTTTTATTAATTTTATTTTANCCACAGATTCTGGTGTTAGATCTCACTCTCCTCTGCACAAGCCTTGGTTTGTCACCAGCAATATTTTCTGGTACCCTCAGCCCCTGCAGATCTCTGCCATGTGGGAATCTGAATTTCTGGGAGGGTGGATGCTTGTCTGCCAGACACAGACACCCTGGGCTGAGTGGGACATTTCCAAACAATCCATCCGTTCAGCTAGATCCTCCCATCTCTCCTTTTTGTTTTCTCCTCTAGTACAAACATTTATTTATTTTCTTGTCCATAAAGGTAAGGTGTCATTTTTATCTTTTGAATGGATCATGCAAATTTATGGTACTTTTCCCTGATGTCCTACCTTGCACAAAAGTACAGTGCTTGCCTTTTTCTTTGCTGCCAAACCACCAGCTCCTTGTGAGGATCACCTCTATCTGGTCAGCCAAAAGTAGTTTGCTTGTTGTGAGTCCCTATGGTGCCTATATAAAATAGAGGGGGAATCATGTGCTGATTGCAGACCATCAGATGTCATTAATGGAGAAACACATCTCTTCCATTTTCCTTTACCATTCTTTTCCTGCAGTCTGCATCCTGCTGGATTTCTGTATCTTGACATTTTTTTGAAAACAGTTTAAGAACTAGTAGCTCAACCATGGTCATTGAAGGATTTTTTAATTGGGTCCTTTATCCTTTTTTACTTATTTACAGCAGTCTTTTTCACAGAGATAATGTGTTTCTAAACATTGATCCTAAATAGCCTCCAGTTTTCAGTGAAGTGATGGACTTCACTTTTAGAAGAATATCTGTGCTGCAGTACCATTTTCATTTCAACATTTCCACTTGGGGAAGGAGGGTAACTGAAAGAGGGGGAATTCAGGGTGGATACTAGGAAAATATTATGTAATATTATAAATTAAATATAAATTATTTACTGTGAGTGTGGTGAAATACTGGCACAGATTGCCCAGGGAGATTGTGGCTTCCCTATCCCTAGAATTGTTCAAGGCCAGATTAGACAGGGCTTGGAGCACATGGGATAGTGGAAGGTGTCCCTGCCCACGGCAGGGGGATGGGACTGGATGAGTTTTAAAGTCCCTTCCAACCCTTAACATTCTGTGATTTTATGATGATGCTTCTGCAGCTCCTCAAAGGATCAGACCTCCAGCACATATCTTTAGAATTGATGCCACAGATTCACAGTTTTTCTCTCTGTGCCTGAGGAATAACTCAATCTGTTGTCTGATTTGATTCAGATATCTTGGTCAAACTCCCTTTGTAATTTCTCACATGCTTTCCCCTGAGTTTTATAAATCGTACTCATATAAAATGAAATCAAATAAAGCTTATTCATCCAGAGGCATTCCAGGTCTTGCAGTCATGAATCAGCAGCAGCACAAAGGCAAGGGAAGGCTGCATCTTCAGTTGTGCCTTCCCACCTTCCTGTTGCCTTGTCTGACCAGGCATTCCAAACCCTCAGCTTGCTGGACTGTCCTACCAAAAGCCAAGATTTCCCAGGGAAGTGGGCAGAGAGCACTCTCCTTTGGACCTATCCATTGGCTTTATATCCACCTTCCAGCTCTGTAGAAGCCACAGGTGATCCATGCAACAAGAACAGGTCTTGAGAACAGACTTCAAAGAGGGCTTGTAAAAGTGAGGAAGAGCAACTTTTACAAGAGCAGGTAGTGACAGAATGAGGGGCAATGGTTTTGCACTAAAAGAGGAGAGATTTAGGTTAGAATGAAACTCCTGGCTGTGAGGGTAGGCAGGCCCTGGCACAGGGTGCCCAGAGCAGCTGTGGCTGCCCCTGGATCCCTGGCAGTGTCCAAGGCCAGGCTGGACAGGGCTTGGAGCAATCTGGGACAGTAAAAGGTGTCCCTGCCCATGGCAGGGGGTGGGACTGGAAGGTCCTTAAGGTTGCTTCCAACCCAAACCATTATTTTATAATTCAATAGTTTTAGAAGTTTATGGAAAAGATGCCTATAGTTTCTAGTTTTCTTAGATAAACAGCTCACAGAGGACTTTTGAACTCCAATATTACATAGAGAACTGTATTTATTGGTTTTCTTTCCCACCTTCCCTGCAAAGGTAAACACAGCATTTGCATTCCCAGGCAGAGGGTGGCTTACAGAAGCGTTCTGGAAGAGGGAAGGAAGGATTTTTGTTCTCTGATTTGTATTCCAGCCTTAAAAACTTACGTAGCCTGCTGTGACATGAAAACTGATCGGAGCCCATTTCCATTTCTGTCAAAAGTGCATATTAAGACTGCATAATGAAATACTTGTGGGGGTAGTGCTAAACTCTCAGACAGATGGTTCACAGTTAGTGCTAACTAGCACAGTGAAATGAGAAGCTAGATTAAGCCATCAACCCCGTAATTAACCATTTGTTGCTCCATTTATCTACACGATATTCTCCGTTTTCTTGTTCTATTAAACTAACAATAAATGATCTTTTTAATTCTCTTTGGTCTTTTGGTAAACTGTTGCTAGCCATAATTTATACTGCTTTTAGTTCACCAGATATAGAAATGCATAAATACCAATTAAAATGCATGAATTATCAATGATTCTGTACACAGGCAAAAGATTCAATTTACAAGCAGGCAAGTAGTCATATTTTTTTCTGTCTACATAAAATACACTAAAATTTCATTCAGAATCTCAGTGAAGTAATGAACTTGGTGCTGAAAATTCAAACTGCACCACAAGTAGCAATAAGTTTTAAATGCTAGTACCTAAACCTCTAGAGGGAACAGAATTTGATTAGTGATGTTTTGCAACAAAATGAACATTATTGATCATTACTTTGCCCAAAAAGGCATTGTGAATGTTCTTCAAAGCTGAGGGATGCTTTCTGATCACACCACTGCTGGGAGGGACAAAATGGGAATCTTTTCCACTGAACTAATGCTGAACCTCATGTTCTTCCACATCAAGCTACCATGACACTTCTCTGTGTTTCTGAAAAAAACAAGGAACAAAATCATAGAATCACAGAATGGTTTGGGTTGGAGGGGACCTTAAAGTTCATCCAATTCCACTCCCTGCCATGGGCAGGGACACCTTCTACTGTCCCAGGCTGCTCCAAGCCCTGTCCAACCTGGCCTGGAACACTTCCAGGGATCCAGGGGCAGCCACAGCTGCTCTGGGCACCCTGTGCCAGGGCCTCACCCTCCTCAGCGTAAAAAATTTTAATTAGGAAACTTCTCTAAATGCATACTTTGGAAACCTCTTCCTGGGATAGCTGCTTTCTCAGTCCCTGTGATGATTTCACCTGCTGCCCAGTGTCTTAGCTATGAAGTTGAAAAGCTAGGAACAAGAAGGGATGAAAGCTCAGTGAAATAGCAGGAATTATGAGACTGTTGAATTCTGCAGAGTTGCTTCCCTCAGAATTTTAATGTTACTGTGTGCTGTCAAAGCCAGACAGATAAGAAGCTGCCTTAATGAAGCACTAATTGCATTGCATTCAAACGTCACAAATAATCCTGCATGTGGGACTCGGTCTTTATTCAGTCCTTTCTCCTTTGTATAAAGAAGATTAAGAGAATTTGAGAATTATTATTGAGAATTGAGAATTATATAGCTGAAGCTGACTTTTATTCTTTGCAAAAGAGA
The DNA here is from genome assembly GCA_013397375.1 of Toxostoma redivivum. Lineage (NCBI taxonomy): Eukaryota > Metazoa > Chordata > Aves > Passeriformes > Mimidae > Toxostoma > Toxostoma redivivum. The sequence continues at coordinate 205,823 of VXBI01008882.1, forward strand.
GAAGTCTTTTTGTTTTACAGTCAGAAGTTCCTGGGTTTAAGTGAAGAATAATGACATGTAACAGAAGCATAAAATCCTGTGTTTGAGCCTTTAAAGGTGAATTCCAGGAGCTGTGTATTTTGGTGTCAGCAGAGTGGGAGACCCTGTGGAGGATGTTTTATATGACATCTGGAAAAAGGCTGGGTTAGGGGGAAATTAAATAATCGGACATGTCAAACCTTTCCATTGCAGGACACAGTGTGCAATTAATTTCAAATTGTTGGTTTAATGCTCCTGTCAACTACTATATTTGCTCAGCTACAAAGCAAATTATCAATGTGGTATTCATACACACTTCTGCCACCTTCTTTTCATGGCTTTACTGGTGTTCTACTGCCCAGTTAAGCTCTCTGCATAACTAGCAAGAAATTTTGAGCTGAAAAGCACACTGGATGCCCATGGCACGTTCTAGGTATCCTGAAAAATAGCTTAAGTGCAATGCAAGGTAGTGGTCTCAATGCCAAGCAGTAGCTAGTTTTACTGAGAGGAACAGGCAGAAATTAAATATAGTCTCAGCTCAGCTTGCTGAGATGACTTTTTCGACCCCCATGATTGAAACCAAAATCCTGCATCATCCTCTGTGTGTGCAACACCCACAAGCATCTCCTTGCAGGATGGGATAAATTTTCTGCTATTTTAGTCACTGAAAAAGGCTACATTAATCTTTCACCCTTTTCAATAAACTATTCAAACCCCCTCTGTAGTCGAGACCTGAGAGAGGGGGTGATGCCTCCAGAAGCTCCTTGCCTGCCCCCAGTTTAGGTGGGATGTGGGGCTTCCCTAGGGATACCCAGGTCCCACCATTGACCCCATGATGTGCTTTGGGCTGGATGATCAGCACTTAGGGGGTCCATGCTGGGCAAGTGAGAGGCAATGTACCCACACTGTGACCCAGAGGTCAGCCTGCCACTGCTGCTGCTCCTGTGTCCCTTGCCGTCACCACAGAATCATATTTTGGGTTGAAAATGACATTTAAAGATTGTCTTACTCCACCCCTGCCATTGGCAAGGACACCTTCCACTGTCCCAGGCTGCTCCAAGCCCTGTCCATCCTGGCCTTGGACACTCCAGGGATCCAGGGACAGCCACAGCTGCTCTGGGCACCCTGTGCCAGGGCCTGCCCACCCTCCCAGCCAGGAATTGCTTCCCAAGATCCCATCCAGCCCTGCCCTCTGGCAGTGGAAGCCATTCCCTGTGTGCTGTCCCTGCATGCCTTGTCCCCAGTGGCTCTGCAGCTCTCCTGGAGCCCCTTCAGGCCCTGCCAGGGGCTCTGAGCTCTCCCTGGAGCCTTCTCTTGTGCAGCTGAGCACCCCCAGCTGTGCCAGGCTGGCTCCAGAGCAGAGGGGCTCCAGCCCTGCAGCAGCTCCGTGCCTCCTCTGCACTGGCTCCAGCAGCTGCACGTCCTTGTGCTGTTGGAGCCCAGGGCTGGAGGCAGCTCTGCAGGTGGGGTCTCACCTGAGAACAGGGGCACAGGGGCAGAATCCCCCCTGCCCTGCTGCCCACGCTGGGGATCAGCCCAGGATAGAGCTGGATTTGTGGGCTGATATCCCTTGGGCAAAAAATGTTCATAAAATCAATCTCTTCCCCCTGTCTGCTCCTCCTGCAGCACCATCCCAGAACAAGATACCAGGGACAGGTCTCTGTTTCTTCCTCAGCTCTCTCTGTTTCTGCCCTTACTGCTTACAGTAAGATACACACAGATGCAATCACACATCCTGGGTGAGGGGCAGAGGATGGAAAAAGCTGGCATTTTATTCCAGCAGCTTTAGTAGCCAGAGCTTTTTTTTCAGACAGCATCTGGAGCGCTGAGCATGGGCTGGGTATTTGTGAGAGGCCTGACCCCTGTGTCTGTGAGTGCTCTCCAGCTGACAGCTCTAATCTGATTCTATCCCCACTGCTTCCCTCACAATTCCCTGCAAGCTTTGCTCAGGACAATTTGCTACTAACAGTGTGACTGTCATTCCCAAGCAGGGCAGAAGTACTGCTGGCTGAACCTTTTCCAGCATAGATTTCATGCACTTTTCAGTCAGCCTGGCGTTACTCACTGTTCAATTTTGCAAAGAAAACTTTCTGGGTTGGACTCCTAAGAGGATGCAGGCATCACTCACACATCCTTGAGAGAGGACACTTCTGTGCCCCAGCAGAAAGGCCACCAGCTGGCGAGGAGAAGACCTGATTTCTGCTTGGTTCAAAGCAAGGGTCTGAATCAGCATCTCTTGACTCACAGAATGGTTTTTCTGACCACAAAGTACTAGTGTCACTGGCTATGAATAAGCAGCTCTTCAGAAAAGTAGGACATCTTCTACAGCCAGAAATGTCCTGTCCCCCTGGGACAGGGTGTGAAGGTGCTGTGTTACAGATCCCTCTTTAGCATCAGGCAGATTGAAAACCCCAGATGAGCATCCTACCCACAGAACCCTTCAATGTACAAACAGCATGGCTTATTGATTATGTTCAGTGTAGCTACTGCCCTCTTTAAAACAATTTTATTATAAGCTGGAGCAGTACTCTTCTTTTGAACTGCTGAAGACTCCAGCAGGGCTTGGTTGGGGTCAACAGAAGGCCATGGGCTGGGACACCTGAAGTTTGAAGACAGAATTTGAGCACATTTTATCTCAAGATAAGTTTTGCTGAGTTCTTTTCCTTAGGCTGATATATGAGCATGCAGTGGAAGTGGTAGTCAAGGGGCTACAGAAAGCACATGGCACACTAGGGAAGGCTGAGGAAAATTTTTTAAGCCATGGCAAGAAAAGGATGAGGGGGAATCCAATTACACTCTTCTGCTGCTTGAAAGGAGGTTACAGAAACCATTGATCCAGACTCTTCTCAGAGGTGGACAGCAAAAAGTCATGAGGCAATGGGCATGAGTTGAGCTGAGGAAAACCCTGATCAGATATAAAGAATAAAATCTTCCCAATCAGAGTGGGGCAGCCCAGGGATGAGGACTCAGAGTGTCTGGGGAATCTACACCCTTGAAGATTTTCAGCTGGACATGAGTTTGCACAGCATGCAGCCATGCTTGGAGCATGGCTGCAGCAGAATCCTTTTTAATGCAACATTTCCCACCACTCCTGATCCATTCCTCCCTAATACTACTCCACACTTCTCTGACACGTCATGCTTCCATGGCCTTCGCAGGGGCAGTGTTTTCTGATGCACTGCTACACACAGGTACAGTCTCTGTTTCTGTGAGATGGTAACACAAATGGCAATTTGCAGCACTGCCTCCTCCCCTCCCTTCAGCTCCCTACGTTTAGTGAGAACTTACTGCTAGGTTTTTGCTCCAGGCAGGTGTAATACTTTTCTCCCACTTGACTGATACTCCACTGAACCCACACACAACAAGAGACATAAAGGTGGGTATTTTATTAGGCATTTGTTGGAGTAACTTGTTGAGTTGCTCTGAATTCATTCCCATTCTGTTCTTATCACCACAGCATCTGAGCTGCTTCCATGACACGTTAGATAGTGTGACTAATATCTGTTGCATACTGTTTGTTCTGTCACCTTTTCCCAGAGGGAGAAGTGTGTGAAATATTAAGTTTTTGCTGGCCTAATTTTATCTTGTGCCTTGTTTTAACTTGTTTGGGCTTGTGTCTCTCTACAATGATTTCTGCATGCTCACGCAAATGAGACAGGCAAAAGAGAGATGCTGAGTGCTTCCAGGAGAGGTAGTGAAGTTTTGAGTAGCTCTGTTACTTCTTTGGAGTGAATTCCATGCTGGCTCAGAGGAGAGGTCTGACTCTTAGAGATGACCTTTGTCTATAACTTAGGTCAGAGGAGCAAATTTCTCCTTTTGCTTTGCCCCATGGTTGAAAAAGCATTATAATACTGTGAAGACCATTTCTCAGGACAAACCACCACAGCAAATACTGTCTATAGGCAAGAGCTCCATACATCCCAGAAGAGTTCAGTATGGGCTTTGGAGCTATGGCCAAGCTCTCCTCATGTCCCATCAGATCATGCAGTTCATAAGTTTAACATTTGCCCTCATTCAAATGGTAAGTTTTTCCCCCCACCATTTTGGCTCTTCACAGATCACCCTGAAGAATCTTACTAACCAAGAAGTGGCCACATTTACCTATGGGGATTGGCTGTCCAAGCTGAAAAATGACAAGGGAAGCCTGGTGTGTGAGATGCCAGCTGTCATCAACGACGAGCAGATGATGGAGGACACCACCTACACTCTTCAGGTTAAAACCAGTGACATTGGAGGTTGGTCCTTGCTAGATGTTTTATGAATCTTCTGGTATGAAGTTTGTTTTTTAACAATGGGAAAAAAAACAAACAAACAAACCAAACCATCCCCCATCTGCTTTATTTGAAATTACTTTGGAAAACAAAAACATAGTTTAACTGGAATACAACCATTTTGGCTGGCTGTTCACCATGGCAGTGTCTAAGAGAATCATTCTCATCTGAGCTCTGGGAATAACATATTTAGACACAAGGCCCAGGTCTGACTGCTCTTTGATTCCTCTGAAGAAACTATTACCAGGCCAAGCTGCACAGGTCAGCAGCCACATTTTTCTTTTTTGGTCAGGCCCATCCATGTAGGGTGGTCAGAGCTGGTGTGCTTCATGTTTTCAGTCAGCACTGTCTGCCTTGGCTAAAGCAGAGAGCAATAATTCACCCACCTTTTCAAAGTGTTTTGAGACCATTTATCTCAGGCTGTGGAAAAAAAACATTCCTAAATGTACACCAGATAGAAGAGGTGGAATGGAGTATACAGAAAGAGCTTCAAGAGCCAAGAAATGGGGTTTCAATGTTATTTCCTGGGATCACTGCCTCTTTTCATGGGAAATTTTGTCAGGCTGCTGGATGAAATCTGCTGCCACATACAAAGTGAATCATGCCAAGATGGGGCAAGCCAAACATTATCTTGAAGACATTTTGCTTAAAAGGTTGGTCCTCAAGTGAGATTCTGTCACACCAGTGCACATAACCAACTCCTGACCTCTAAATATCTTTTCTTTATTTCCTTTGTTGCTTCTTCTTTTTTTTTTTTTCCTTTGTTGTTTTTTTTTTTTTTTTTTTTTTTTTTTTCTTTTTTTCCCCCCTGGTTTTATCAATGGTAATTTATGCAGCTTCTAAGGTTTGATCTAAGAATATCAAAATTTCTCTGGCAGATCATCTTCGTGCCACCTCACAACTTCTTCTTATCTATCTCCTCTGCCTGCTGCTTGCCTGAAAGACATGTAGTGAAATACAAAAAAAAAAAAAAAACAAAAAAGAGAGAGAGAGAGAGGAAGATTTGTTTATGTATCCGGCCATCCATCTAATATAATGGTAGATCTTTCTGTGACCTTTTTTTGTGAAAACCAGCCCTAACTCACAAAGGCAATGGAAATAGAAATGAGAGGAGAATAGAAAATGACAGCAGCAGCAGATAGATCTGCCCTTCCCATTGAATAAAGGATGACAGGTATTAATGAAGAAACATTTTATTTCATTATGAACAGCGACAACCAGTAGGAAAGAGCAGATTACAGAGAGGTTTCAGAGAGTCTGTTTGTGATTAGATCACACAGCTCACTGACATAATGTTGAACTTTATCCAGCTTATCTAAAGCAGGTGCAAGTCATGAACCATCTCCCCTTTTTGATCATTATGTATTCCACAATTACTCCTGGTTGGACCAATTCAGGAAGAAAGACATTTTATCCTTGGTGATGTTTAAACATGTTATATCATCTCCTGCCACACTGACATTGTCAAGGAGCAGCAATACTGCACAAAACTGGAATCAAATGTGTTTATTTCTAGGTGTAAAGTTTTTCTTTGCAATGGCTTTCAACTTTCCAGCACATAATAGTCACCGAAAGAAAAAAAAAAGGCAGGCAAAACAATCTCACCTATTTCCCACTCTCCAAAAAATTATATTTCTGGTTTTAGTTCCTCCTAGTCTAGACTGTCTCTGGTCAACTCATCTAGGAGAGAAGTCTTTATCAGTGGTCTGGATAACTCTCCTGAGGCTCTCTGCCTCTTGAGCTTTTCTTCATCAGATTCAGACAAAGACTTCATGATTAAGTTAGGTTAGATGGCTAAAGTCAGGAAAAATTAATCCCACAAAGAAGATTCTGCAGCAAACTAGAAGGCATAAGCTCTTTCCTCCCCACCACACACACGTTTAGCAACAGCATTGTTTTACATATTCCTCAAAGAAATTTAAGTTACAGCTTGTCTTTCACAATGTCACTCTACTCCAGTGAACATTTAACCTGCAGAGTTTGCAACAGGAATGACTCTGCTCCTGTAAAGCTCAAATCACCTCTTTTCCACCACCAGCAGTACCTCAGATGGCTCTCAGACTACACATAGATAAGAAGAGGTTGTTAAGGCATACATCTCCCAAGTCAGATAGGTAATCTTTGGTTTAAACCAAGGTCTTGATCTCAGATGTAAAGAACAATCTGTTTTTCTTCAAGGCAGGACACACAGACAGAGATGCAATAGAGCTAGACCACCCCATGGCTATTTCTGAGGCACAAAAATGTCCTTTGGCTGGTTAATTTTTACTTCCTCTATGCAGGCATCATATACATGTTAATGCAGTAAAGACGGAGAGTGAAAAAATACTGCTTTCTCATTCCCCAAGCATTAATGAAGCAGAAGGTTCTTATCTCTGCTGTTATAAGATTAATTAGGATGCTGTCAACTCATTTCCAACCTACAAATTACATAATTTAGGATAGTTGGTGTCAGTTCCTAGTGCCTTATATAGGTCTTTTTTATGTCAAAAGAAGGACATTCTTTGGCCTCAGAAGGCTGTGACTCAAACCCAGAGTTTGTTTAAAAATGCAGCATCTGCTCAGTATGAATCACATAATCACAGAGATTTCTGTTGAAAGGGTTTCCTGGAGGTTATTTCACCCATTTTCCTGCTCAAAAGAAAATTTGTCCAGCCAAACACTGGACAACTCTAGGAGCAGTGATGCCACCACTTCTCCAGGCATCTGCACCCAGACCTGCACCATATTCCTAAGAAACTTGTTTTTACCTCATTCCCAGCTTGGATCTCCCCAGCAGCTAGTGGCTGTGGCTTTTTGGGGTATGATGTGACAGAGTACATGGCCCTGTCATCATGACCACTGTCCCTCACAGTGGTGTGAGGAGCTCTTGTCCATCTTAGCAGTCATCATCTGAGCTCTTCTCAGGGTCTTGACAAAACCCAGGAATTCAAATTGAACTCTGGAAACTTCCTGCTAGCTTGGATCCAATCATGATATGACTGGCATGGCTGTAAACTCTGGGTCATCTTCAACTTCCTGGCATGTGCAAGGTTAATTCCAGCCCAGACAGAGGATTTTGCATTTCTCCTTGCTGAATTCCATGGGATTTCTGCTTGCCCAGTCCTCAGGTTTCTCAAGGTCTATCTGAGTTGGGATTCTGGCACTCAGCACATCAGTCACTCACACAAACCTACTCTTAGCCGGAAATCTGCTGGGGAAACACCCTGGCATTGTTTAGGGTGCTCATGATGAAGTTCTGCTCAGTTCTGCAGATCCCAATATCAATCCATGAACTATTGCACTCATCACCAGTTAAGGCTGGTGCAACCACAGTACCTTCATTCTCTTCATTTGTCAAATTTTTTACAGTTCCTAAATGTGCCTGACAGTTTCCTGGAACTGGCAACAACAACGACAACAAAAATATCAGAGACCCAAATAAGTGAAATGTACATTGATTTAGCATTTCTGTTTTTTACTTTCCCATCTCCTGTTAATTGCTTGTGAGAGAAGTGTCACAGCATGAGACCTTCATAAGCTTCCTCCTGCAGGGATGGTTTTGCTAAGAAACAGTTGATTCTGTGCTTTTTGAGACCTGGCATTAATTAGGACCCTGCTCCTTGCAAGGAAATGGACTTCACTTTGCTGTGGTCCTCACCTCAGCAAGCTTTGGGGTCATAAAAAATACTGCCAGATTAACTGCCTGGATCCCTGATGCCTTCTCTTCCTACTTAAACCCTTCCCAGGGAACTGTTGAAAATTAGCCCAAATTTAACATGGGCAGCTTCTTGCACGGACACATGTTGCTCTGTCTTTCCTCTATATGACTCTTTTTCTCCTCTTTTTCTTCTAGCAATTTTTTTCCCCAGTCCTTCCATGAGAACAGTCATGATTTCTTCCTGACTTCTGGATTCAAGTAATAATCTTGTAGAAGTTGGACCTTTCTCCAGAAGTTTGCAGTCCCCCTATCTTTGTCTCTGCATTGTGTTTGAATGGAGCAGTGGGAAATACTGTCTGCGTGGCTCAAAGTGCATTTGTGACACTCTTGTGTAAGAAAGGGCCTGGCAGGAGGCTGGGCTTTCAAAGCTGGGCTATCCAAACGAGGGCAGCAGATGCTGAGTTCCTTTGTAAGGCAGATTTGAGCTTGATGGTCTCGTTTTCCCTTTTCCGAAATTTAAGGGCCTTGGTTCTGACACACCAATGGCTGTCTGCCCATGTGTAATCTTATTTCTCTCTGTGAGTCTGCTCATGGTGTCAAAATTAAAATGCAATTGTTTTGATTGAACTGTAAACAGTGCCAGGTGAAAATGTAACGCTTGCAGCTAAAATTTAAGGTCACTGCAGGTGGTGGTTTGACCTTGAACTCCCCAAAAGCCAGGAAAAGAACATGGCTGTTTTCTTTGCCAAAATATGGTCAGTAGAGGACAAATGACAGTCAATATAAGGTAATAAAGATCTTGGAAATTATTTAACTTTCTAGCATATACACAATAAGAAGGTAGAAGTTAGTAGGGCAAACTGTTGCGTGAGAAACTGGGACTTCTTCCATTAATTGCTGCGTGGACAATATTTTGAGAAAGAGCAATATAAAAGGAAGATCTGTTGGGTGTTGAGAGAAGTGGGCCTTGAGATGGTGCAGTGGCTTGTTTGATGATCTGTAGGTAGCTCTGAAATCCCTGTACCATCAAGCACAGGGAGAGCAGGAGGGGACAGACCCAGCTGAAGGATCCTGAATGCCAAAATTTCTTGGAGAAGGTTGTAGAACTGCAGGAAGGAATGGCTGAGTGTCAAGAAGGGACTGTGCTTCAGTGGGAAGTCCAGAACAACACTTTGTGGCTAGAAAAGTTATAAAGTATGTCCTTTACACTTCTTAGTAAATTGCTGGATTCTGCTGGGTAACTTACTTTTACTTCCCAAGCTACCTCAGAATAATGGGAGTTCCTAACCTGACATCCCCTGCAGAGGGTTGTGATGGACAATCCTCCATCAAGAACAGAAATTTCTGCTTCTTGTGAGCACTGCCATCACAATGGTCACCACATCTCAAGTGCCAGGGCAAAGCATCCAGCTGTGTTTGTGGAATGGACTGGAGGAGCTGGCTGTTCTCCCTGCAGGATCCTGCATGAATCCTCCATGGGGGAGTCAGCCCAGTGTGGCAGGGTAGCCCATGGCATTTTTCTCTGCTCTCTCCTTCCAGGAGCAGGCACTGATGCCAACGTGTCCTTGATCCTGTTTGGGGAGTATGGCGACAGCGGCACCCTCCCTCTGAAGGAGTCCAACAAGTCTAACAAGTTTGAGAGGAACCAGATGGATGAATTCAGCTTCTCTGAAATGCTGAGCCTGGGAGACCTCTGCAAAGTGCGGATCTGGCACGACAACAAAGGTCAGGGCAGTGGCAGGGGTGGTGGGAGAGTTCAGGATGTTTTCACTTGAGGGAGCACACAGACACAAGACAGGCTGAAGGCAGAGTCCCCAGCTCTGCTTCAGGCTGGGAAAGTTACCTGGATTTTACCCAGATCCCGTGTCCCAGGTGTCCAGGCACACCCCCTTCATGCAAGTGACCCTGGCTGCTGTGCAGCCTCTGCTGCAGCAGGTCCCCAGCTTCAGTCTGGGCTTGCAGCCACCTCTGCAGCACCAGGGATGCTTCCCCCTGAGCAAAGCCACCCACCCTGGTGTCCCAACACAGACTGAATCCATGCAATACCTCTCACACAGGCCAGCATGGCACTCCCAGAGCAATTTAATGTTCTCAGCCAGACACCGACACAGGGGTAAATGCAGCCTGGTATAACACAGAGAGCCTTAGAAGGCAGAAATAAAGATCTGTGTCTGGCTTTATTAAGATCACTGCATCAGCTGGTGAGCACTCAGCATGCTGCTGAGAGAGGCTGTGACATTTCCCTGCTGCTGGACACCCTGACTGTTGTCACAGAGCTCAGCACCACTGGCACAGTCATTTGTGTTGTCATTCAGGCACCAAGTGGTATCTTGTAACAAATGCATCACTAACTCTGCTGTGGTGACATCCCATCCCATCCCATCCCATCTTCATGTAAAAGAGATCATATTGCATTAGCAATGGCTGGCTCACTGGTGGCCAGCCCTTGCTGCAGCCCAAAGGTGAAGCTCCATAGCTCCCACAGGCTCACCTGAGTCACTATTAATAAAGCTGTTTGGCAGCAATATTTATCACAATCTGGGGAGGAATGGCAGAGGGACCAGGCAGTCATTACCTGGTTGCAGTGAGGCAGCTGGTTTATGGCTGGGATGGGTTTCATGTCAGTATTGATGTGACCTAGCCACCATCCTCTCAACTACTCCAAGCTGTGGCAGATGGGGAAGGCTGCATGTCACATTCTATTAATAAAAGATGTTATCTCTGGACTAGGCTTTCCCATTAGAAAGTCTTTGAGAGAGAGAAAAAACACATCTTATGGTAGCCTCTGTCTGCTGTGAAATATGGGAGATACATCCACCTAACATGATTGTTTATTCCCAGACACTGCAAGCTCTGAGCTCATATTTATCACTCCCATAACACAGCACAATTTAGTTGATTAAACTCTATAATATCATGTTATATAGCTGGTGCTGAATGCAGTAAGGGAGGTGCTTTTACCTGATTACTTTGCCAAAACACTAATTCCTTAGATCTGCAGTTTAGATGTAGATATGGAAAGGGCTACTGAACGAGAGTTTTAGCTCAGTAAACTGGCTTTCCAGCAGTTCCAAGAGTGGGTCAGACGTCCTTCTGATAGCACCAAGAAATCAACATGGACTTGCAGATTTGCTTTCAAACCTTTTATCAGCTAAAACGTGTGCTAAAAGAAATTTTTGCTCAAGTGGAATCATGGCTCCCTGGTGACTGGCCGTGCTAACAGGATGAAATTCACGCACCAGAGCAAAGCCAGTCCTCAGGGCTCAGGCACACAGACAGACTGGGATGCAGGAAGGTAAAAACTGGATCAGATTGAGGGTCTGTAGGGCCCAGCAGCTCTTTCCAGCAGCAGCATCACTGGATGCCTGAGGATGGCTGAGCAAGCGTGTGTAATCCTTTCACAATCCTCTGCATTTTGCATGATGAATAGCTCAGGGCATCTCCTGAACTGGATATCATTTTTGTCCATTAAATAATTTCCAGTGAATTTTCTCATTCAGGTTCTTGCCCAGGCCCTCCAGGAGACATTTGCACCCACACATCCTGTGGCTCTGAGTCCCACGAGTCTGCTGCCTGCTGCCTGATGAGCAAATCCTGTTAATCCAGGGAGGGTTTTGCTGCCTTTTCCTTCTTGCACAACTTCACCTTTTCAGTGCCACTGATAATGCTGCTGACACAAGTTGGTAATTGCTGGCTGTGTGCAGCTGGTTGGTGGCAAAGGGAGGTAGCAGAGTTTTAGCCTTAGGCTAAGCAGTAAACAGGCTCAATTAGTTTAAATTTGCTCTGGGCTAAGAACATGTACACAGGTAGCCATCACAAGTCAGCTAAAATATTAAGCTGGGTGTCTAGAACCTGAAATATGTATATAAAAACACACAGCAACCTCATATTCTCTTTCCTTATTTCCTCGTAACACTGGTTTCCACTTACAAATACTAGCTGTTACCAGACCTGGCTGACAGCAAGGTTAATTTAAGCCTTGGATAAACACCATGCTCAGGTTTTGTTCAGCAAGAATGTACTTGCTTTTCCCCACAGAAATTGGGAAAACTGTTGTTTAAATCATAACATATGTTGTCTACATTGTTCTTGCATTAGTCATGTGAAAGGCATCTCCTATCTAAAACTTCACACAATCCAGCATGACAGTTTGTTGGTGGGTAGAGTATTTATGACTGCTGAGATCCCAGGATGTAGCTATCCTTTGAATATATGCCTGCACCCTATATATAATTTATATAAATTGGTTGTGGCACTGCCTAGAAATTCCTGGCTCAATGTCTTTTAAATGAGTAGTAGGGTCAGGGGTCAAGTATGTTTTTTGTCAGACGTGTGAGGGACTTTGGGCATTAAATAAAAATGTGTTTGTATTTACCACTACTCTGAGGCTTCAGATGTTGATCATGCTTTCTTTACCTCTATTCTGGCTTTTTTTTTTTTTTTTTACTACATGGTTCCCTACCAATGGCCTGTGGAAGGTTTGGGCTGACATTGGCATACCCCATTGATCCTCGAGTCCTGAATGCATGGAGCATGCTTGATGTTCTTTTCCTTATCTTCTAAATTTTCAAGCACAGAAGCACAGAAGCACAG
>VXBI01008896.1:3525-17339 GCA_013397375.1 Toxostoma redivivum
CCGGTCGCTCCCCTGGGGCGGACGGGAAGCGAGGAGGGTCCAAAGTGTGGGGCGGCACCCGGCGCGCGTCGGGATGGGAGCAGACGGGGAGCGGCGCAATGGCCCCGGTCCCGGGCAGCAATGCCGGGCTGAGGTGTGAGGCGGAATAAACAGTGCGGGAGGATGTGAATAATGCGGGAGGATGTGAATAATGTGCGCGAGAGGAGGAAAGAAGCAGGGAGAGCAGGAGAGCTAAACACAAACCACAGGGCAAGAAGGGAGGGAGGAGCTGGGTCCCAGAGCGGGACGGGGTTTAAGGCTTGGGGCAAGGGCATGGGGTGATGGACAAGGGGGAATGGCCTCAAACTGCCAGAGGGAAGGGAGAGATGGATATAAGGAAGGAATTCCTGGCTGGGAGGTTGAGGGGGCCCTGGAGTAGAATTCCAGAGAAGCTGTGGCTGCCCCTGGATCCCTGGAAGTGTCCAAGCCAGACCGGACAGGGTTTAGAGCAGCCTGGGACAGTGGAAGGTGTCCCTACCCATGATGAGATGGGCTTTAATGTCCCTTCCATCCCTAACATTCCATGATCCTGTGGATTCTTTACTAAGACAAATACAGCAGAGCTCCCTGTCTCCCTGAAGGTGAGACAAGCCACGCTCCTGCCAGAAACAGCAGCTGTGAAAGACTAGCTTATATTAATTAAACAGTTAGACAGTTCCAGTTCTTAGTCTGTTTTATCAACAACTGAGTCAGTTTCAGCTGAACTCTGTGTCTGGCTGGAATTACTGGAATTCAAAATAAAACAGGTACAGCCCTTCAGAAATAGTAGAGTAGAATTTGGGAGAAATGTGCGCTTTAATATCTTATAAAAGGCTACCAAAAAGTAATTGTAAAGATTTTCTTGTGACAGCAGGACATACATTTCCTCTGTTGGATCTAGGAGGGAAGATGTTAATTATTCACATTGATAAACTGATAATATTAATCACAGAATGTCCTGAATTGGAGGAGACCCACAGGGATCATCCAGTCCAACTCCAGGTCCTGCTCAGACACCCCAACAATCCCACCCTGGGCATCTTTGGTGTCCAAACTCCTGGAGCTCTGGCAGCCTCGGGAATGTCACCATTCCCTGGGGAGCCTGGGCAGGGCCCAGCACCCTCGGGGGGAAGAACCTTTCCTGAAATCCAACCAAACCCTCCCCTGGAACAGCTCCAGGTATTCTCTCAGTGGTGACACAGAGATCAGCACCTGTCCTGAACTCTTAAAATGAGGCCATGTACTGATGGTGCATTGGGATGGTGGTTCAAATGCAGGAGTCAGCATTAGGAAGAGGTAAAAAAAACCCCATGGGAAGCAGAACAAACTTCATCGTTAGATCTCTAGGTCAGGTAAAGCTGCAATGTGCTGTCTCAGGAGATGGAATTTTGCCAGTGGAGCAGTGACAGACATGAAAATGAGCTGTTTGTCAGTGTAACAAAACAATTCCATTGATCCAGGTAGATCCATGCTGGCTGATCCTGGACCACTGGGTTCTCTCCAGCAGCTGTGATGTCCAGCAAAGCCACAGAAGGTGACAGAGACAAAGATCTGGGCATGGCTTGCAGAACTCCAGATGGCTCAGTGAAACACAAGGCTGCAGCTCACGCTGGAATACTTTTATATCTCTGGTGGGAGGCTCCAGGCAAGCTAAGAGAGCCCCCAAATCCAGCAGGATGCTGTAGGAGTGTGCTTTACATTCCCTGTTTGGTCATAGTTTTAGAGAAAACTATTTTTGGATGAGGGGCACATCCCTTCTCCAGGTGCACCTTCCTTCATGTGGCGAGACAGGAGCTGAATGGCAGGATCAGGTTTTCTCAGAAGGAGAATAAGCAGTTATTTTAGCAAATAAAGGTACTTATGTAAGAATTTGGCTTATAATTTGCACCTAGCTGCATGCCTGCGACGAGAAATGAATCATATTTCCTGCCAAAATAGCTGAGACCTGTCAGATGGCAGCTCTTTGTCTGAAGAGAGCAGCAGCAGCTTCACCCATGAGCTCACTCCCCGATGAGGAGCAATTATAAATTATGCAGTTGAGAATGGGTTATAGAAAATAGCTGACATTTTCTGTCTGTCTTTAAATCCCTGCAGTCTTTTGATCAAACTCTTTCAAGAGTTACTTTGTGAGCCTTCTGTGGAATCAAGCTGTACTTTGAGACATGAGTGTTTGAATGAAATATCAGGTATTTTCCATCTGGAGAGAAGGCAGCTACCCCACAATCCTGGAAATGTAGCTGTCTCTGGATTATTTGAAGTGTCCAAGGCCAGGTTGGACGAGGCTTGGAGCAACCTGGGATAGTGGAAGTTGTCTCTGCCCATGGCAGGGAGTGCAATGAGATCAATTGTAAGGTTTCTTCCCATCCAAACCATTCTGGGATGGTGTGATTATGTAAAAACAGCCCTGGAGAGCATCCTGTGCTCACAGGACCAATTCACAGTCAGATGTATTTGATGGATGGTTTATGGCAAGAAAATCTGAAGGGAGAGACTCTGGAACACTGGAGATGCAGAGGAACCTGTGCTGGGCCTACAGGGAAAGAAGAAGGACAAATATTTTTCCTGTAAAGGAACAAAGTGATGCCTGGATAATAGTACAGGGTAACTTGTGACAGTCACAGCAAGTGTTTGTGATGGAATCAGGGAATTGTCTAGGTTGGAAAAGCTGTCTATGAACATGGAGTCTGCCAAGGCCACCACTGCTCCATGTCCCCATATGCCACATTCACATGGTGTTTAAATCTTTCAAAGGATGAAGACTCCACCACTCCCCTGGAAGCCTGTGCCAGGGACGGACAAACCTTTCCATGAAGAAATTCCTCCTGATGTCCAACCTAAACCTCCCCTACTACAACTTGAGCTCGTTCCCTCTCCTCCTGTCCCTGTTCCCTGGAGCAGATCCCAAATCCCCCCGGCTGTCCCCTCCTGGCAGGGAGTTGTGCAGAGCTACAAGGGCCCCCCTGAGCCTCCTTTTCTCCAGCCTGAGCCCCTTCCCAGCTCCCTCAGGAATTCTCCATTCCCTTCCCAGCTCCCTCAGCCTCTCCTGGGGCTCCAGACCCTTCCCAGCTCCGTTCCCTTCTCCGGACGCGCTCCAGCCCCTCAGTGTCTCCCGTCACGACGGGCCAGGCGGTGCCCTCAGGATTGGAGTGCCCCAGTTCAGGGGACAATCCCTGCACTGTGGCTGTCCTAGGCCGAGTCCCCAGCCGGGCAGAGCGGGGCCGGGCCGGGCTGAGAGGGGCAAATCCGGCCTGAGAGGGGCCGGGCCGGGCTGAGGGACTGGCCCGGGCCGAAGGGGCAGGCCCGGGCTAAGGAGGGCCGGGCTGAGAGGGGCTGGCCCGGGCTGAAGGGGCAGGCCCGGGCTGAAGGGGGCCGGGCCGGGCTGAGAAGGGCCGGGCCGGGTTGAAGGGGCAGGCCCGGGCTGAGAGGGGCCGGGCCGGCCGCGTTTTGGCGCCATCGCCGCCATGGACCCGGAGCGGCTGCGGCGCCGCCTCAGCTCCGCTTTCCGCCTGCGGGGGCTCGTCCTGCGCCCGTGAGTAGCGCTGGGCCCGGACCCTGACCCGAACTCTGGCCCGGACCCGCGGGGATCGGCCCCGGGCGGGCCTCGGGACGGGGCCGGGGCCGCTCCGCATCCCCTCTCGGGATGTGGTGCCGCCTTTCCCGCCTCTGCCTCCTTCTCCCTCATCGAGGCCTCTGGAGGCTCCTCCAAAACCTTTGCCTGCCCTGCTGCTGCGGCCCCTTCCTTCCATCCCTCTCATGACCGTGGGTGCCACCAAAAGCTGCCCATGGTCTCCCCCTGATGCTGGTGCCGGGTTGTTTGAGTTTTTTTGTCCTCCTCTGACGCTGACAACTCTGGGATCTCTTTCTGAGTTCCACTTGCCATTCTTGTGCTCAGCATTCTTTGCTAGAGGAAGAAATGGCATTCCACATCTAGGAATGGTGTATTTCCGTATATAATAGGATGTATTATTTAGACGTGCCAAGGTCAATGAAAAGGGATTCGTGCTTGCAGTGGAAGGTGTAATGATTTATAAGACACTGGGTCTCCCATTACTCTTATTTTCCCTTTCTTGTGTGTTATTACCAATTAAATTCTCTTTCTGACATGGATAGGATGTGATTATTTTGGACAGTGCCCTGATACTTCCACTAGAGAGGAGCACAAATCCAGAACTCCTGGCTCCACAGTTCCATGAGCTGAGACATTTTGAAGATCAGTCTGAGCACCAGAATGCCAGTTTGGTTGGCCAGCAGATTACATTAATGAGGAAATTGTTATCTTTAATGTGACAATCTAATCTAAGATTGAGGGAAGAACTGGATTTCTAAATCCTGTGTTATGGAGAATTAAAATAACTCCAGTTTCAGAGATGTTGATAAACTGGAGCAGATCCTGTGGGGCTGTTGAGATGGTCCTGGGTGTAAGCAAGAGCTGGAAGCTCTGGTGACATCCCAGCTTCAGGGCTGCATCCAGGTTTAGAGTCCAAAATGAGAGGGATGTAGAGATGCTGGAATGGGTCCAGAGAGGCCACGGAGCTTCTCCAAGGGGTGGAGCCAGGCTGGGAGAGCTGGGAATGTTCCCCTGGAGAGGAGAAGGATCCAGGGAGAGCTGAGGGCTCCTAAAGGGGCTCCAGGAGAGCTGGAGAGGGACTGCGGACAAGGGATGGAGGGACAGGACACAGGGAATGGCTTCACTGCCAGAGGGCAGGGATGGGGGGGGGATTGGGAACTGGGAATTCCTGGCTGGGAGGGTGGGGAAGGAGTGGGATGGAATTCCCAGAGCAGCTGTGGCTGCCCCTGGATCCCTGGAAATGTCCAAGGCCAGGCTGGGCAGGGCTTGGAGCAGCCTGGGACAGTGGAAGGTGTCCCTGCCATGGCAGGGAGTTGGAATGGGATGATCTTTGAGGTCCCTTTCAACCCAAACCATTCTGGGATTCTGTGATTACAGAACCTGACATGGAGAGATGTGAAGGATTTGGGGTTATTTAGGCTAAAGAAGGGAAGATTCATGAGGAGCTAATCCCAGTCTTCCTAAAAATGAGAAGTGTTCTCAAGGGTGCACAGTGGCAGGGCAAGAGACACAAGGTTAATTTAATTCTTCATTGTAGTAGTAATTAAACTTTGAAGTTGGTGGAGTAGAGAAGTGCTGGAATCTCCCTCACTGGAAATACTCAAGGCTTGGCTCCATGGGGCCCTGGACAGGAAACCCAAGCCCTGCTTTCAGAAGAAGGGTTGACCACACTATCTCCCAAATTCCCTTCCAAACATGGAATATTTTGTGTGAGGCTGAGCTTCTCCATATATTTTCCCTGATATTTTCAATCCTAATGATTTTTTTCTTTTACTTAAACCAACATGCTATTATGCAGCACTAATTATTTCTGCTTCTTAACCACAAGCCATGTGGTGAGGATGTGCACACCTGCCAAAATCAGCACAGTTTGTGTACACTATTGAATATTAATTGCTTTTTGTGCTTTCTCTTCTGGGATTAGAGATGCCCTGAAGTATCTCACTGAAGCTTTCCAGTCCACCAGTGAGGGAGAACTTGATGATATAATTGAAAATGTCATCGATGCAGTTGAAAAACAGCCTTGTAAGTAAACAATTTCTTTTTCTTGAGCCACTTCTCCTGGCATTTCTGATGTTATCAAGACAGTTACTGGCAGCAGAGGCACTGAGGTGTCATTGTAGTATAAAGGGTTGATGGAGATAAATGTATTTTTTGGCCTTTTATTTTGGTTAAACACTGAAGTTTGCAATGTCAGCAGAAGACATTTGTGCCATTTAAAGAATTGGCAGTGCAGAATATCCTGACTTTTCCAAAAATGGTAGCATTTTTCAGTGACAGTTACTAAGAGTTTGTCTGGACATCTTTGTACCTGAAACTGTAATTTTAAATATTAAAATGGAGAGAAACTATTTACACACAGAGTGACAGGACACAGGGAATGGATTCCCACTGCCAGAGGGCAGGGATGGATGGAATATTTATATTTTTTGTAATATTTTTATACTAATATTTTGATGGATTACCTGTGAGGGTGGGGATGCCTTCAGACTAATTTCAGTTATCAGTTTAAATCCATGAAAACAACAATGTGCCTGTCTCCAGAACTGTGTTGGAATATTTACAGCAGCAATCCCTGTGATAATGTTCAGGAACCAAATGAACCTCCAGAATGTGAAAGCTCAGCTCTAACACGTTAGTGATATATTTGGCAGCTTTGCATCAACTATAATTGTCTTGTTCTCCATGTTTAGGGAATTCAGGGTGGGCACAGTGTGGGGGGGATATTTTTTTCCTGGGAATGTGTCCTTTTGGTGACAATATGAAGTGCTGCATCTGTGTGTCATGACAGAAAGCATTGTGTGTGTTCCTGTGAGGAGACTCAGCCATTTGATGTGGAACTTGGAGAGCCACTCCCTTGCTTGCTCAGGTTTAATCCTGGGGATTTTTCTTTGCAGTGTCATCCAATATGATTGAGCAGCCCCTGGTGGAAGCAGCTGTCCAGGAATGCAGCCGGGCCCCGGATGAAGCCATGTAGGGTGACATTAAAAATTACAAATGGGGTTGGAACTTCTGGGAGCTGCTGTCATTTCCTTGTTGCTCCTGGGGAAATAATGCCAGGAATTTTCTGCACTCACTGCTCTGTGCTTTTGCCTTCCTGGCTCTGCCTTTGTTCCTTGGAATGTTTGTTCCCATGTCTGGTTCTGAATGTAATCTGACATTTTGGGATTCAGCTGCTGGGGTTGTGTGCAGGTTGAATATTAACCAATATTCTGTCCATGAAAGTTATCTCAGGTTGCTTTTGTTCCTTTCTTTTCTGAAAGCACTTTGGAAAAGTTTTCCTGTGGGGTGCCTGCTCCTGCTTTTTTGTTTAGTTTTTTTGAAGCCCTGATTGATTTCCCTTCTGTGATAACAAAGTGTGGAGCAATCACTGGAGTTTCTGAGAGCTTTGTGATCCTGATGGATGTGTTTCCTTTCCTGTTCACATCATGATGCAAAGCATGGAAAGAGTTGGTTTGCTGGGCATGTCAATTAGATCCTGTCATCCCACAGCCTCTCAGCATGGAGAAAATTTGAGTTTAACTTTGCTCCTTGCCGTTGGAATCTTTATGATGCAGATGGTTTGAGTGTGACTTTTCTTTTAGTGCTTTTTTATACTTTTTTTGCTCCAGAAGTGAAATCCATATGTACATATTCTCACTGCAGAGTCCTGAAGGGGAAAGCTCTACAGATCACAGGGACAAGCCTTTAAATTATTTAACTAGAAGATGCACGAGAAAATAGAATATAAAATAGAAAGAGAAATGGTGATGATAGTGAACAAAACAAATGTCATTTTATCCACCATATTTGTTAGTTTGTTTCATCCACTTTCATGGAATCACAGAATGGTTTTGGCTGGAAGGTAACATTCAGTTAATGCTGTGACTCTTCCTATTTCAGAGAAAATGTTTTCAACATTATTGGAGCTTTTGACATTCCACGTTTTATTTATAATTCAGAAAGAAAGAAGTTTCTGCCGTAAGTCTCCCATATTTTAAGTTACAAGCACTTCCTGTTTTAAGAACAAAGTCTCTATTTCTATAGGATAAGTCTGGTTTTAATCTTTCCCTCTTGGGTCTGTTCAGCTGAAGCCTGAGTGAGAAAAGTAATAAATGTTTAAGACCATAAACCAAGTTTATGCCACCTAATGAATAAAAAAGACAGTAAGGCTAAGGACATACATCACTAAAGGTAGTCTGGGGTTATTTTTTTTTTCACACTGGGCTGTTTAAATTTATTTTTTTAATAAATTTGATCTGTCTGTTGCCTGTATTTATTTCTTAGTCTGTATCTTGCAGCTCCCTGGAGCCCTGGGGGGTTTCTAAGGAGAGCTCCAAACGGTAAAAAAGAAAAATTAGGAGCAGCTGGTGAAGAACTGGAGGAATAATGTTTTTGTTCACAACTGCTTAAAGGCATAACTGCTTTTTTTAAAATGGATTTCTGCAGAGGTCTCTTTGGGTGGAAGGATAAATCTCAAGGCCTGTGAGTTAGAGGGAGTGAAATGGATGCAGAAATGCAGAAACAGGAATGTGTCTCATGGAATACCTAAATCATGCTGTAGCTTTTGCTGCCTCCCAGACTTTTTAGATCAAGAAATGATTTTGATGTGTGGAATATCCCTTTTTAAAATGGTGCTTGTGTTAATTCCCTGCAGCCTGTCCATGACTGACCTGCCTGGGCCGAGTTTATTTGGGACTGCCAGAGACAAGGCAGAGCTGTACCGGGAGCGCTACTCCATCCTGCAGCAGGTCAGGAACCCTGCAGCTGTCCAGGGATGGATCCCACATCTCCTGCCAAAAACACACCCTGCTACTGCACCTCTAAACTCTGCCTCCCAGCTTGTCACAAATGACTCCTTTTTGCAGCCTTACAGATGCTTTTATGACACTTTTTTAAGGCTTAGTTTTATTATCCGGTGTTACTGGTCATCTGTTTCTTGGAAGCAAATTCTTTTCAAAAGGACTGAATTATTAAAAGTTGCTGGATGAAATAGAGTAGGAACTTTCTGAAGTGTTTTTTACAGTGCTTGCAGCAAACTGGCTTTCTGACACTGCTCATTTATATTTAAACTGAATCACTTCAATTTTGGTTTCTGCAGAGGACTCACAGACATGAGCTGTTCACTCCTTCCCCAGTTGTTGCTCATCCTGATGACAGCAAGAGCAAATTCCAGGTAAAAAAATGGAATTCTTACCAGTATTAATCCAAATAATCACAGCAGTTCTTTATGCTAGCAGCCATTATTGAGAATCTTCTCCTAAGCCACGTTCAGAAATATGGCTCTGATTTTTGTAATGAGCCTGTATCCTCTGGCTCATTTGTGTGTTTATGTAAAATCATGTCCTGTGTGGGGCTTTGTCTTGCTTGGGAAAAGGCCCAAAAGGAGAGTTTGATTTGATTCTGATTGATTCTTTGCCTTTGATCCCAGCTGAAGACAGTAGAAACTCTCTTGGGCAATGCAGCTAAAGTGGGAGAAGTGATTGTGCTTGGGATGATCACTCAGCTCAAGGAGGTGAGTTCCTTTTTATTGTGGAGCCTCTGATCACTGCTCATTCAGTGCTATAATACATTAAAAATGAGAAAACTTAAATATCTCACACTTAACCCATTCTAAGAGACTTTTCCACCAGCAGTTGGTGCCAGTGTGTGTGGAAAATGTCTTTCTTTGTCTTCCCACTATAAAAGCTTTCTGTCAGCAACCAGCAGCAGTTAGGATTTTTTGGCATGTCCCTTCTTGGGAGGCTGGAGCTGCCAGTGACTGAGTTTGGACTTGCCAATGCCCTGGACTGTGATTTTTGGGAGGGGAGCACCAGCAATCCCAACTGCAGCAGCTCCCAGGGAATTTCTGAGATACATTTACTATAAATTTACATTATTTTCAGTTCTTGCCAGCTTAAAACATTAAACTTAGCCCAATATTTCTAAATGCTGACTGATAGGTGCTTCTGATTGAAGCATTTGTGTGTTTGGTGTATTTTGCTTTATTAATGAATCCTGTTTTTTAGGGGAAATTTTTCCTAGAAGACCCCACAGGAGTGGTCCAGCTAGACCTTAGTAAAGCAATATCCTTTTGCTGTGATGGAGGAATTTCCTGTAGAGCTGCAGGATTTAAAATTGAACAGTAAATCAATGCTGACCATTAAAAATTATATTTTGAGAGTTGCAGCTCTGCCTTTCTGCTTCATTTCCAATTCCTTGGCTGCTGCAGCTCCTGCCTTTCTCTTGGACATGGTCACTTCTCCTCCCCATGGAAGCAGAGCCTGTTCCAGTTCCTGGGCTCTCTCTGCACTTACCTGCTCAGGTACCAGGGAATTTCCAGGCTCTTCAGGCAGCCTGTGAACTTCCAGTGCTCTCCAAATCTATTACACCAGCTGGAAAGCAAATTTTGGTTAAAAAAAACTATTTTAAATCTAAGAAAAATACATTCCTTAACTTTCCTGCACCAGTTCCACAGTGGGTTATACACTGAATCCAGCTTTGTCCTGGCAGAAGGTAAAGCTGTCTGGGTTTATTTTTTAGCTTCTAATAAATTATTCTGTTAAAGCTGTGGCTGCCAGATGTGGCTGAGCAGAGAAATCTCATTTTGGTGACTGAGATTTTTTGGCCTTCAGCTTTTGCTGTGTCTTCGTGGACTCTGGAGGCAGTGAGGAGGAATTTGAGGGTTTTGGGGGATTTGAGAGTCTGGAGCAGCTTTGAGGATTGGCCCCAGCATGCTTGGAGAAGTTCTGACTGGATTAGGAAGAGAGCCTAGAATAACCAAAGGAATGATTTAACAATCTGAAAATGCTGCTTTGTGCTGGCAAAGCTTTGGTCCTTTAATGAGGCTTCTCATTAGGATGATGTAAGAGCTTGCAGTTTTAGAGCCTTGTTTTAGTTAAAAAAAAAAAAAAAAAAGGCTATTTCTGTATGTGGAATGTTCCTCTGTGCAAGATACACGATCTCAGTCTGTTTCCTAATGTGTTTTATGTTTGTAAGTAGAAGCTGGGAGCAGAAATGAGAGTGGGGGTAAATAAATATCAGCCTGTTCCTTCTGTTCTAAACATTGGGATTTGAGACAAGGAGCAGTTGGATGGGGACCCTTCCAGCAAAATGATTCCTGTTCCCCTGCCTTCCTCCTCGTTGGTTTGGGGGATTGTTCATGTGCTGTGCAGCAAATCCATTCACACAAGTGGCTGGGGTTTAACAAAAAGTTGGTTTTTGCTCAGTTTTTCCATGTGGATCATTCCGTGCTCCAGTTCTGTGGAGCTGCCACCAGAGAGGGATTGATGGAGGCTGGGACTGGCAGTGCAGCACAGCTGCCAAGTCTCTGACTAATGTCTAGGACATGATGCTGTTAGAAAAACTTAAGGATTATTTTGCTGTTCAAAACCTCCTAGGTTGGTATGAGGATGGAGTTTTTCATGTGAACGCTTTTGGATTTCCGCCCACTGAGCCTTCTGCTACCACGAGGTACAAAAGTGACTTTTGGCAGCCTCACTCCATGTTTTCCTATGGGTTTCTAAGTAAGATCATTGTTATTTCATCATTTCTCTGACATTCAAGTATGTTGTTCTTCCTCCTCCCCAAATCCTTTAAAATAAATGTAATTTTAAGGAAGCCATTCTGGGACTTGCAGGCACTAAAACCAGAAAAACCTTTCAAAGGCCTTTGGGTTCTGCATATTAATGGAAATTGGGATGTAAGCCCTTCTCAATTGCAAAGCCAGGTAACATGGGAATAATAAATTCCTTATTGCTGAAAGAATGAATCCCTGGGATAGTGGAAGGTGTCCCTGCCCATGGCAGAGGCTGGAATGGAATGAGCTTTAATGTCCCAACCCAAACCATTCTGGGTTTCTAACTGGAGCATTTTAATGGTGCAGAGCCTTCTATGGGAATATCAACTTCTTTGGAGGGCCTTCCTCATCTTCAGTGAAGGCTTCTGCCAAGCTGAAGCAGCTGGAGGAAGAGAATGAAGATGCCATGTTTGTGTTTGTGTCTGATGTGTGGCTGGACCAAGCAGAAGTGCTGGAAAAGCTTCACATGATGTTTTCAGGTAGGTGAGAATTGCTTTCACTCTAAAATTTGCTTTTATAATTTCCCTAAATTCTTTGTATTTTGACCAGTAGTTTGACCAGTTTTTGACAGGCCATTTTCTGGCCTGTGATAAGAATGTTCCCCTTGCTCCTACAAGTTCTCCCTGGGTTCATTTTAAAGACCAGAATTTATTTTTATTTTAAACTGCTTAGTTCAGAGAGATGAACTTTGCTTCCCACTGCCAGAGGGCAGGGAGAGGTGGGATATTGGGAAGGAATTCCTGTCTGGGAGGGTGGGGAGGCCCTGGAATAGAATTCCCAGATTTGCTGTGGCTGTCCCTGGATCCCTGGCAGTGTCCTAGGCCAGGCTGGATGGGGTTGGAGCAGCCTGGGACACTGGGAGGTGTCCCTGGCCGTGGCAGGGGGGTGGAATGGGATGATCTTTAAGGTCCTTCCCAACCCATTCCAGGATTCTGGGATCAGTAATGTGGACAGCACTGGGAAAAACAAGCATTTCTGAATTGCTCCTTTGTATTGCAGCACTTTTGGAACAGCTTGTCCCTCCTGCCTCGGGCAGAGTGGAAGTGTGAGAGAGAGACTGGTTTAAAAACAAGGCAGAATTCAGGGTGGGAAACTGCTCCTCACCAACAGGACACAAATCAGCACAGTCCTGCAGAAGTTACAAAACCATTCAGGATCTGGATCAGAGCTGGAAAATCTTTGGAGCAAACTGGGCTTGTCCCAGAACTGCAGGTGCTGAGGGCAGAGAGGACTTGGGTCAGTGAGACTGCTGTGCTGAACCCACCTGGCAGAGATGCAGACCTTGCAATTGCTATTTTGAGACTTTCACAGACAAGTGATAACCTTCTTAATTATAAACTAAATGAACAGCTGAGAGGGAGAGCAAAGAAAAATATTGATGAGCCATTTCTCTGGGATAAGCAATTCTGTTCTATTTACCAACCCCTTTGAAAACCAGTGAAGTAAATCCAAGTGTGATTCTGTGTGTCAGGAAAATGGAGAGTAACTGGGATGTGAGATGAATGCCTGAGTAGCTGTTTCTATTTTTATTTCAGGGATGGGAATCAGGTTTCTTTTTCCCCCTTTGCTCTGAAGTGGGTGATGGGTGAGGTTGTGAGCACTCAAACTGCTCAAGCAATTCCAGTTACTGTTGCTTTATAATGCCAAAGGGGGGATTGGATGTTGGGAGAGCCCTTAAATTGGAATGATCATGGAGGTTAATAGCAATCCAGTGCTGCCTGCTTGCTGTTTTCCTCTTGGAGGCAATAATACATTTTTAAATGGCATTATTTATTATAATTGCACTTTGTATTATTCCCTGACTGGGTCAGGAGTTGGATGCACACAAACACTGCTGGAACTCAGCCTGTAAATGCCAGAGAACTCCCTCAAAGTGACATTTGTACATTGCCATCACCTTTTGGAGCTAAAACCAGCCTGAATCAAGAAAATCAGTCAGGTGTATTAATAGCAACAAAGCTTGAAATGCTGTTTCAGTTCTGCTTTTCCTGGAATGGGCTGGGTGCTGGAAGATGCTGCAGTGAATGGAACACTCACAAATCCTCTCTTTTCCAGGTTATTCCTCTGCACCTCCCACCTGCTTTTTTTTCTGTGGGAATTTTTCATCGGCGCCATATGGCAAAAATCAAATCCAGTCCCTGAAAGGTAGGGAGGTCTTTATAAACAGCCAGACATGTGCATTGAATTAAAATAATGATGGAAACAAATGAGGAGAGCAGAGAATAAACCTTTATTTTTAAAGTGCACTGCAGCAGAGGGGGATTCACCCAAGGTGTGTTTATTTTTAATCAGTGTTGTGTCCTGTTCTTCCCAGGTTCTTTGAAAGCTCTGGCAGATATTATATGTGAATATCCCAGCATCCATAAAAGGTACAGAGCAAGGGGAAATCTGTTGATTTTGTGAAGCTTTTAATTACTTGAAGAAGCTGAGAGTTACCCTGTTTTCTCTGTCTTGTGAGCCAGCTGTGAGCAGATAAAAAGCTGGTTTTTGTAACAGGCCTGCAGGTTTGTTTGGGAGCAGAAGAAATTTGATTTTATCTAAAATAGTTTGGGCATGGAAACTGCTAATGAGGGAGCCAAGGTCTCTCCCTGGGACACTTTCCTGGCTCCTGCTCTCACAATTCAGAACATCAGACCTAGTTTTTAGGATTAATTTATACAAAAGAGATTTGTTAAATTTTTTTTTTTTTTT
>VXBI01008923.1:3988-14162 GCA_013397375.1 Toxostoma redivivum
CCTCTATTCCATCTTTCCCTGTGTTCCATCTTTCCCTCTGTTCCATCTTTTCCCTCTGTTCCATCTTTTCCCTCTGTTCCTTCTTTTCCCTCTGTTCCATCTTTTCCCTCTGTTCCATCTTTCCCTGTGTTCCATCTTCTCCCTGTGTTCCATCTTTTCTCTCTGTTCCATCTTTCCCTCTATTCCATCTTTTCCCTCTGTTCCATCTTTTCTCTCTGTTCCATCTTTCCCTCTGTTCCTTCTTTCCCTGTGTTCCATCTTCTCCCTGTGTTCCATCTTTTCTCTCTGTTCCATCTTTCCCTCTGTTCCATATTTCCCTCGGTTCCATCTTTCCCTGTGTTTCCTGTCCATGCTGGAGGCCAAAGGGCCTTGGCCAAGTTCTCCTGGCCTGGGTGTCCTGCTGAAATCCCAGCACTGGGAATTCCAGCTCCTTCCTCAGCTCCGGGTGGGATGGAGTCACCCATCCTGCCATGGATGTCCCCTCCAGGATGCTCCAGGGTTCTTTTCTGTCCTCAGCCACTGCAGATGGCTCCTGCTGCCTCTGGAGCCGGGTGTTCCAAGAGCAAGCAGGACCTGGAGGTTTTCCCTGGAAATCCCAGGTGGGAGATCTGGGAGACAGACTTCCAGGACATCCTGGTGTTAAAGGAGCTCTTGCTCCACACTGAGCTGAAATCCTTTAATTTTTGGGGAGCAAAACCCTGACTGTGACCCCAGCACTCCCTTGGGACAGAGTGGGACAAAGCCACCCTTCTTCCCAATTTCTCAGCTCCAGCAGAGAAAGGCTGCAAAATATTGGGATTAATCAGTACAAAGCCAGCTCTTGTCAGTGTGGACACCCTTGGAGTCTGGGAAATCGGATTTCCCAGGAATTCTGTGGCTGCCACATCCCTTGGCCCATCTTTGTGCTGTCCTTTTCATCTGAGAAGAATACAAAGGACTGACAGAAAATGCCAATAATAATGCCTTGGAAATAAAAAGAGAATTTTTTTTATCCTGGTACAGCTCATTTGCTGATTTTTTGTCCATCAATATGCACATTTATACATTTATTTGCATATTGATAAGATAGGCACACATTACACTCATTTTATTTCATAGAGGGAGTTAAAGTAGATTAATTAAAATCCCCCTAAATTAATTAATATCTTGAATATTTATTTAAAAATCCCCATCTAGGTTTGATATTATTTTCTATATTTATTTTTCATATTTATTTCCTCATGCAGGGAACGAGAGGCAAGAACTGCAAAGTTCCCACTTCATTTGGAAACAAAATAAATCCATTAATTGTCGCCTTCATTGCTTGTTTGCCTTGCAATTCCAAAGAGTGGGAAATGCCATTAAATGCTAATATCCAAAGAATGCCATAGATTATCCTAATTATTCCTTATAATGAGCCCGGCACGAGGAGAAACACCAAACAATGCTGTGAAACATTTGGTGTTCTTTCCAAAAAAATAAAAAAAAAAGAGAGAGTTTTGGAGTGTGTTGAGTGAGACTCTGCAAATGAATGATCTCTGGGATGGGGAAGGAACACAATGACAAAGTTCCACTTGGGACACTGGGATGCACACTGGGACATTCCCAGACCCTCTGATTTTTCACAGGGGGTTGCTGGTCCCTGGTTGTAGCACAAGTTGGGAAAGGCTTGAGAAGCCAAGCAAATCCACGGGCAGGAAGTTTATCCCAGAGTCCTTGAGGCTGGAAAAGATCTCCAAGGTCATGGAGTCTGCTGTGCCTGATCCTCACCAGAGCCCTGAGTGCCACCTCCAGGAATTCCTTGGACACCTCCAAACCCCCATGGCAGTTCCAAGGCTTGAGCACCCTTCCCATGGATAAATTCCTGCTGAATTCCTGCTGGAGAACTTCAGACTTTGGCAGGGGCTGCCCAGGCAGGTTTGGAGTGCCCATCCCTGGAGATATCCAAGGAATTCCTGGATGTGGCCCTCAGGGCTCTGTGCTGGGGACAAGGTTGGGACCAGGGACCCACCAAACATTTCTTGGAATTCTTTTCCAGCCTCAATGATTCTGCCCAACGTCCCTGTCATGGACACCACCTCCTTTCCTATGACACCTCATCCTCCCCCTATTTTCCCTTCCAAAATATCTTTTTTTCCATAAGGGAGGGAGGAAAGCCGTGCATTCCCCATCGGTGGAAGTGCTGTGAGCCAAGCTGGATGTGCCTTGTGCTGGGGTGCTCAGGGGTGTTCCCACAGCCATAAATCCAGGGGGTATCAGGGGAATGCAGGTGGGAATCAAACCATCAACCAGCTTTTCCTTAACCCAGGAACCAGGAATCCTGCTGAACCAACGCATTGAGAGCGGGAAAAGATGGGAAGAGGCTGGGAAAGATGAGTAAAACTCCCTGAAGGAGGGGAAGTGTGAACAGAGAGGACAAGGACACGAATGCTGGGAATACTCACGAACTGTGACTTGTCGGCTGGAGGCGCCTCGGTGATGGATTTGAGGTCCTCCTC
Organism: Toxostoma redivivum; assembly: GCA_013397375.1. Classification (NCBI taxonomy): domain Eukaryota; kingdom Metazoa; phylum Chordata; class Aves; order Passeriformes; family Mimidae; genus Toxostoma; species Toxostoma redivivum. The sequence goes on from VXBI01008923.1 coordinate 6,466, forward strand.
GGAGATGCGCTCCATCTCCTCCAGGGCTGACCCCGAGTACAGCACCGCGTCCTTCACGAAGATGCTGACGGCTCTCAGCATGAAGGACACAAACAGGTGCATGTGGATGTAGTTCCTAGTGCAGTGCAAACGTCTGGAAGAGGGCAGGGAGGATTGGGAAGTTCAGTCCGGCTGTTGGAGCAGCCAGGGCTGCTTCTCTCCTCCCACCACTCCCTGCTCTTCCATGGGGTTGGAAAATGGGTTAATACCTTCTCCAGGGGTTTCAGGGAATCATGGGATGGTTTGGGATGGAGGGGAGTTCAAGCCCATCCAGTCCCATCCCTCCCATGGCAGGGACACCTTCCACCATCCCAGGCTGCTCCAAGTGTCCAGCCTGGCCAGGGACACTTCCAGGGATCCAGGGGCAGCCACAGCTGCTCTGGGCACCCTGTGCCAGGGCCTGCCCACCCTCCCAGCCAGGAATTCCTGCCCAAAATCTGCTCCAACCCTGCCCTCTGGCAGCGGGAAGCCGTTCCCTCTCTCCTATCCTCACTTGCCCTTGGATTCCAGAGGCTCCGGAACTTGGGGCCACTGGAAACCTCACAGAGCTGTCTGTAAACCAATTATTTTTTTAAAAACTTGATTTCTTTTCTTTTGCCCAGCTCAATGTAGAAGCAACTCCAGCAGTGACTCCGCTGTGCTGGGCTGTTGTCCCTGATTTTCTTTGGAGCAGTTTGTGGGCTCCCCCCAGCAGTGGCAGCAGTGACCCCACAAACCCCAGCTGTAAAGCACCTTAAGGTCCTTTCTGGGGGAAAAGCTTTTTAGGGGATGTGAGAGGTGAACGGGTCAGAACCAGGAAGAAGAGGTGTATTTTAGAATCGGGAATCAGGATTTTGGGAAGAAGGAACCGACCCCTTGGGGTGCCCTCTGTGCTCTGGAGCTCTGGTGCCATGCCTGGATTTATGAGTGGATTGATATCCTTGTAAATCCCAATAGTCTGCACTAATTAAAAGCTGTGTTTTTATCCCTTTTGCAGGATGTTATGATAACAACACCAGTTGTTCTCTGTGCTTTTATAATCCAAATTACACCGAGTGGAACTGATGAGCTTTAAATGAGGATTGGCTTTGTTCCCTGCATTTGAAAGGGAGCCAGTGAATCTCTGGATTATTGAGGATAAAATCTGGCTTGATCCCTGCTGCTGCTCTGATCCTCGGGATAAAGATGCTCCAGCACAGTTACTCAGGTGGTCTGGGCTGGAAATGAAGTGCTCTGATAAAGGGATAAAGATATGGATGAAGAAAAACCAGGAATTCTCTTGCACACGTGGAATATTTTAACAACCTTGCCAGTGTCCGGTGGGAAATGAGGTGGAGGGAAAAGGTTGGGAGAACAGGAGTGTGGGGGAGAGATGGGGTCTGCAGTTCCCTTTGGATTGGCTCTGTCATGGATTTGGGATTTGCTGTCCAAGCAAACCCCCCTTGACCTTCTGCTGTCTTCTGAGAGCTCTGAGCACTTCCAGGGCCCAAAGCCACACATTTCATTCCCAGTATTCCATGTCCAGGGCTTGGCTCAAGCCTCCCAAATCCCTCTGCAGACACCACGTGCCCCCCACCAGCTCTCATCCAGGTTTTTTGGGAGAAGACATGAGTGGACATCCAAGGGAAGCAAATCTGGGGCTCAGAGTTTGGGGTCACCCTGCTCTATGAGCTCACCAGACAGAACATTCCCAAAGGACAAATTCCTGGATATGGGTGACACCTTTCATCCCTCCCATCCCATGCTGTCTGTGCCAGCAAGAATCCCAGAATTCCAGAATGGTTTGGGCTGGAAGGGACCTTAAAAATCATCCCATTTCAACTCTGACACCTTCCACCATCCCAGGTTGCTCCAAGCCCTGTCCTTGGACACTTCTAGGGATGGAAGATGGAACACTGGATTGAGGAATGGATAATGAACATTCAAAGTGGTATTTGAGGGTCAAAATGCCTTGGCAGGGATGGTGGGAAGGGAAGGGACACAGTGGATCCAGGAGGGTGATTTTTGGATCCCTGGGAAGAGCAGCAGTGTGGGGAATCAGCCTGGGAGTTTCCCATCCCTTTCAGCTGGTTTATCCTTCACGAACACTCGGATTTAGAGTGAAAAAATCTTATTTCTCTGCAAACCAGCCATCTAGAGCTCAGCCAGTCACCTGCAGGGACAGAAAATCCTGGACAGCCTTCCAAGGGATTCCTGGAGACACCCAGGAATTCCCATTTGCTACAAACAGGGCCTGGAAAACTCCACCTGAGGGAAGCAGAAGGAGTTCCAGCATCCCACCCCCCCATCCCCTGGGAAGTTTTCCCTAAGTCACCCTAACACATCCCAAATCCCAGATGCCACCACCACCACTGGTGGCTTCCTGAGCCGCTTAGGTAAAACCAGAGCCGCCTACCTGAAATATCCCAGGATAAGGACAGCAACTGTGAGGGATCCCAGGGAGATGGAGTATCCAACAGTATAAATCAAATAGAGGCGATCAAAGACCTCCTGCAGCAGAAAGGATGGAGAAAACAGCGTCACTGTGGGAATGCTGCGCCACACAGAGCCCAGATCCATGGGGAATCCCGTCTTTTGGGCAGCTTGGGAAGGGGGGGGTTGTGTTCCCTGAGGTGGGGGAGTGGGATTTTCCCAAGGGATTAGTGGTGGAGTGGGGTTCATCCCATACCTGGAGAGTTTTGTGGCATTTTCATCCCAAAGCGCTTTGCAAAATCCTGGCCCAATTTAGGAATTGCTTGGGAATTTTTCCCCAGACAAAATGAACTGGGAATTTTTCCCTGGACAAAATGAACTGAGAATTTATTTGGGATTAATGTTGGAGTGGGGTTCCCCCCATGCCTGGAAATTTCACAGCATTTTCATCCCAAAGGAGCCCAAAGTGCTTTACAAAATCCTGGCCCAATTTAGGAATCGCTTGGGAATTCTTCCCCAGACAAAATGAGCTGGGAATTTTGTAAGGGATTAATGGTGGAGTGGGGTAAATCCCATACCTGGGAATTTTGCAGCATTTTCATCCCAAAGGAATCCAAAGCACTTTACAAAATCCTGGCCCAATTTAGGAATTGCTTGGGAATTTTTCCCCAGACAAAATGAGCTGGGAATTTTGCAGCATTTTCATCCCAAAGGAATCCAAAGCACTTTACAAAATCCTGGCCCAATTTAAGAATTGCTTGGGAATTTTTCCCCAGACAAAATGAACTGGGAATTTTTCCCTGGACAAAATGAGCTGGGAATTTTGCAGGGGATTAATGGTGGAGTAGGATTCATCCCATGCCTGAGAATTTTGCAGCATTTTTATCCCAAAGGAACCCAAAGTGCTTTACAAAATCCTGGCCCAATTTAAGAATTGCTTGGGAATTTTTCCTGGACAAAATGCCTGCTGAGCTGGGAATTTTGCAGCATTTTTATCCCAAAGGAACCCAAAGTGCTTTACAAACCCCTGGCCCAGTCCAGGGATCCCTTGGGAATTTTTCCTGGACAAAATGCCTGCTGAGCTGGGAATTTTGCTGGAATTGCACAACTTAGCTGTGGCTGGATGACTGATGTCCAGCCTGGGGGATGGAACCCACACCAGAAAACACGGGAAGGAAATACTTTGGCTATGGGATATGAGGAAAAAAAAAATCACCTGCGTTTATTTTTCCCTTTTTTAAAATCCCAAGCAGCCTCTGCCTGTGGTTATCCAATCCAGACACAACCTGAGCTTGCCAAAATCCCATTGGAAAAGGCCCTGTCGTGGGAGAGTTCCTAATAATTAATCCTTCAGGAAGTTTTAGGTTGCTTTTTTCTAAAGTTGGCCTTGAAACCCTGAGGTTTCCATTAAATATCAGGAGTTTTTCCTTGATCCTGCTGGCACTTGCAGGGATTCCTGGAAAGGGTTAAAATGCCTGCCCCCATCCCAGCCTGCCCTGCCTTTCCCAGCCCGATTTTAGCAATAAATCCCAAAAAAACCCCGACCAATTCAGCATCTCACTCCTGGTTGCCTCCCTCCCCTCGCCCTGCAATAACGTCAGGAATGCTGGGCTCTGAATGACAGCTCTGATTGGGATTTGAGGCTTGGAACGCTCTCCTGGAATGCCAAACCTCAGCCCTATTACATCAGAATCCGCAGATTTGGGAATGTTTCTCTGCGGTTTGCACTGGAGGAGCGAAGCCCTTGCCAATATTAATTTACTGAGTGTGTCTGTGCGTATTTATGGGATATTTTTATAGATTTTTATAGATCTGTCTGTGCAGGCAGCAGGCACTGGGAAGCCAAGAAGAGGAGATTTCAAAGCTTTCAGGGAAAAATATCCTGGCGTGATTTTCCTGCTGCCAAGCTGGAGTCCTCTTGGAGCTGGAAAATGTTTGCCTCCAGAGCAAAAAAATAAAATAAAAAAAAAAAAAAAAAAAAACACAACAAAAAAAATAAAAAAAAANAAAAAAAGAAAAAAAAAAACCCAACAATGATAATGATAATAAAAAAATGTCACTGCAAGGTTGGAATTCTCAGTAATCCAACAGTTTGGAGGCCTTAAAATATCCCTGAGCCCCATTCAGAAATTTCACTGGGAAAATCCATGGGTGGGAATGGGCTTGGGAAGAGCCTCTGGATTGGCAGGAGGTTTTAAGGTTGAGTGCTCTGAGGGCCTCTCTGAGTTCCAAGTGCCAGGACACAGAAAGCCTCTCCTTGGACAAGGAGGTTTCCCAAATCCTGCCTGGAAAGCCTTTGGGAAATGGGATTTCATGGATGGGCTGCTCAGATCCTTGGGGAAAGCCTTTGGAGCAAAAAATTTGAGGTTCTCCACTTCAACTTTTCTCTCCCTTGGAGCTCAGGACTGGTAATTCCCAGGAGCTTTTCCTCCTTGGATTTACCCAAGAGGGAAAAAAAAAATCTCCAAAGGAATTCCAAGTCTCCCAATGGCTCCATGAAAATCCCAATGAATAACCAGGAAAGATCCTCCAGGCAGGGAAATATGGATCTGGCAGCTGATCTCCATGGGCTGAGGAACATCCTTAGGGAGCTGAGGTGGATGGGAAGTTCAGTAATTCCCAGAAAACCACAAAGGTCGTGATGGCCAAGCCATGGGAAGTTCCCACCTGGAAAAATCTCCTGGAAATCCACCCTGAGGTCAGAGTGACATCCCTGGGAGAGACCAAACCTGGCCTTGCCACGAGATCCTGGCTTGTAAAGCGTGCTAATTAAACCAATGTAATTTAATTTAATTATCATTTCATCAAAGTGTTGAGGGCTCTGAGCAGCCTGGGCTGGTGGAGGTGTCCCTGACAAGACACAGAGCTGGAACTGGCTCTGGATTTTAAGGTCTCTCCCGACCCAAATCAAGCCAGGATTCCACAATTCCATGAATTTAATCCCTGCAGGTCCTTCAGCTGCTGCCATGTGTGCAAAAGGAAAAGGAAAACCAGAGGGAGCAGGGATTTTCTGGTGGCAAATCCTATCCTGAGTTTCAAGGAGCCGATTTTTTCCTTTCATCCTTTTTATTCCCCTCTAGCAAGACACCAGCAGCACCCGGGCTGTGAGGCTGGGAGGGATCCAGGGATTTTTCAGGAATGGGAAAGCTGTGAAGGGTGGGATCAGCAGCACAAGGGGCTGGAAGCATAAATAAGGATTTTCCAGATGGAATTTCTGCCAAGTTTCTCCGAGCTGCTGATTCAGGTGCTGTTAAGGACACTTTGGAATTGGGGATTTGCTGCTTTGAGTGATAAACAAAGCCAGAAAATCTCTGTGCTTGCTTTTGTTTTGTTTTGTTTAGTTAACAGGGAAATGGGACTAAATAAAAGCTAAATGGGATATTCACCAAAGCCACAGAGCTGATTTCCAAAGCCTCAGGGAAATCTCTGAGTGATGAGGACTCTGTTCCCTTCATCCATCGAGATTCCAGGCTCCTGAATCCTCCCAGTCTGGAGAGTGGCTGGGATCAGCTCTCACAAAAACCCCCCAGTTTAACCTCAGGCACTCCAATTCACTCTCAGACACCCCAATTTAGACATAAAATTCACCTTTCAGCTCCTTTCCAACCCAAACCATTCCAGGACTCCCGGATTCTATTTCCAGGAACCAGACCAAACCCGTAGGCATGGAATGAGCATGGCACCTCGGGGTTAATTGAAATGATGAACAAAACTTCTCTCAGATGATTTCTGTTATTCCTCCATGGATTTTAAAACCCCTGCCCGTGCCCTGCTGCAAATGCCTGACGCTTTGCTGGCGTTCCTTTGTGGAATTGGGGATGGAACAATCCAAACCCGCTCCTGTGCCGTCACTTTGAGGCTCCACGGAGTTGTTTGCTTTTCCCAGGAGCCCAGAGAGCTCCGGGATTGTTCTGGAACAATGGAGTTTAGATAAAGCAGCCCTGCCCCACGCTGGGCCCTTCCCATTGTCTTTGGGATTGGATGGATTCTCCCGGCCCCTCCGAAATCCCATAAAAGCCTCCAAGCAGGAGGGGATGAAGACAGGACTGAGGTTGGATCTGAGGATGGCCCATCCTGCTGGTGGCTCCCAACCTCCCAAGTTGCTGCCTCTGACTCTCATTTCCCTGGAGTTTTGGGATTTGGAGATCCCAAAATTCAGCCTGCAGCTCATCCTTGGGAAGAGGATGGGTTTGACCTGCTCTAAAAATAAAAATACCTGTGCTTGGCATCCCTGATCTGCTGGGGGAGATGGGAGGGAGGGAAATTCCTGGAAATTCCCAGACATGCCCTTGCTGCTGCCAGTGTTGGAAAAAGTGACTGGAAAAATGATCCTGTGCTGCCATTGGCTGGATGTGGGGAAGGGAAGGGATCCACAGCCAGGGGTCCCATGGAATTTGGGGAGAAATGGGCTAAAAAGCTGCCTGAGGTTCATCACTTGTCATTTGTGCTGCATTTTATATTATTTTATTTATAAAGATGGAGGAGCTCTGGGAATACAGGTCATCTCCACTCCTGGTTTTAAGGGAATTTAGGGAACAAAGGAGGAAGGAGAAAGGCCAAAATTCCTTTAAACTCTGCTCCCTGTCTCCTTCATGGCCAAGGAAGGGAGGCTTAGGGAAGAGTGTGGGAACAGAACAAATCCACAATAAATATGATTTGGAGCTGCTGGAGAGATCCAGAGGATCCCATGGAGCTGCTCCAGGGCTGGAGCCAGGCTGGGAGAGCTGGGAATGTTCCCCTGGAGAGGAGAAGGCTCCAGGGAGAGCTCAGANCTGATTATTCCCTCCCTCTTTATCATTCTCCAGAACGAATCCGAGGAAACACTTCCCCTTCAGGATAATTCCTTCATCCCACCTGGCTAAAGCAGGAATCAGCCTCCAGGCCTGCCAGCTCCCATTCTCCAGTGGGAATTTTCCCCAGGAAGCAGCCCAGGAGCAGTTTGTCCCGGGTGAATCCTGCAGGCTTTGATGGCTTTGTCACACTTTGCAGGGAGCTGGAAATAATCCCATTTATTCACCAGCCTGCTCTGGGGCCCTCTGTTTGCTGCTTTGGGCCACTCTTAAAATGACCCCAGCACGGCTAAAATGGGAAAACTCCCCACCTAAACAAACATCCCTGCCTGGAGATTCCTGGTGCTTATTTAGGTGTGGATATCTCCAGCTATCTATAGGTTCAGGCCTATTTCCAGAGATAGCCAGAAAATCCATATATTTATAGCCACAGACAGTCGGGTTGCTTTTTAATTTTTTTTTTTTTTTTTTTTTTTA